>JAJKFI010000189.1:959556-973375 GCA_029204185.1 Lerista edwardsae | reverse complement strand
CCACCGCTTGTTTGGACAACTCCCTTTTGCCAGCTAAAGGGCCTGTTTTGCAGCTCATTCAACCTACCACTGCTACAGTTCTGAGAGTGCAATCCTAACCTGGAGTTAGGCCGGCACAGTTAGGCCAGCACAGTTTGGCCAGCACAAGGGACACTGTAAGGCTCGTTTGGACCACTCTTGGAGTCAGGGAGGATGGTGCATGTCTGTGTGCTGGACTCTCTGACTCTGAGAGTGGTCCAAACATACTTTACAGTGTCCTTTGTGCTGGCCAAACTTTACTGGCCTAACTGTGCTGGCCTAACTCCAGGTTAGGATTTCGCCCTGAGTCACTTGGCAGCATTCAAGAAGTCAGTCAGTCAACAGTCAACAGGTACTTATATACCGCTTTTCAACACAAAGTTCACAAAGCGGTTTACAGGCAAATAAGTTTCACAATTATTCTTCCCCATAAAAGTGATTATACTACCCTAGGCTTGTTTTGTTCTCCCTTGTATTACACCAAATGACACATCAATTTGCCTTTTTGTTCTCAGTTGCTTTTGTCATCAGTGACGGTGTTATCACAATTTCTCTACAATGGACATATCGATGCAAGTTGTCTGCATTGCTGCTATCATAATGCCATATTATTAAGTGCTGATATTCTATTTTTATGTTGCTGGTCATGGCAAGATGCCAAACGGTGTTTGGGACTTGATGCCTACAGCCCCTTGCCATGTGGTGACTGCTTTTAATTTGATTGCGTAATGGCTTCCAGCTCATGGCAAGCAGTTCACGTGATGTGGTGTGGCCAGTTCTTTACTTCACAGCCTTCACTTCTGATGGTGCGCAAAGCCATCTAATCTTACATGTGCATGTCAAACCTGGTGACAGCAACTGTTCCCTATTTGCCAAGTAGTTGCCCCTGAACAAGAACATCTATGTTTATAATGCACTGAGGAGCAACCTGCTAAGAAATCTTTCTTCCTCCCATTTTATCATTCTTCTGTATATTAGAACCTAGCTTCTGGTGGCTGTTCTGCATGTACTTATCAATTTGTACATCTACACATCATGTACAAATGTGGACAGTAGCCATGAGATGTTCAGGGTTTAGATGCATCAGCCTTGAGTTACGTTTATAGCTATACACTATTATTATTTTTTCAGAATACATTGTTTGTTTGCCTTTGCAGTCACTCTTGTCATGCCTTTGTGGCTAAGATGATAGTTATGCAATATAGTGCATTGTAAAATGGAACAGTTTGTGCTGGGATCTTCTTTTCTATACACAGCATAGCTAGAATTAATTCTGCTCTGTTTATTTTGTGTTCTATATAGATGATTCAGACTTTCCTAAGCGTATGCCTGGCCAAACTATTTCTCCAATTTATACGGAGATTAACTTCACTGACATTTCAGTTATTTGCAAAGAATATTGCGCATTGGAAATACTATCCAGTATAAAAGAAAGGCACACTTTCTCTTAGTTGGAATTTATTAAGGTTTACATGTACAAATGCAACTAATGATTGTATCATACACATTTGGATACTGCACTTTTTGTAATAAACTTGGTATCCTTGCAGCAGACGTATCAGGGGTGTCAAACATATAATAAGGCCCAGGGACCAAATGCAGCCCACAAAAGCTCTTTATCTGGCCCTCTGTCATCCCAGCACCATCATCAACTGCTTTCAGCTGCTGAATTGTCCTTGCTGAAAGGCAGTGGTGGGATTCAGGGGGTTTGCCCAGGTTCTATAGAACCGGTTGTTAAATGGCCGGGCCCCGCCCACTCGCTTACCTCGGCCGGCTTCGGGGTTTTTTTTGGCTCTGGCTATGACGTCATAGAACCAGTTGTTAATTTATTTGAATCCCACCACTGCTGAAAGGCTAGACTGCATGATAATTGGGCTCTCTCTTATCTTGAAAATATGGTCACAATTTGCATATTTTCTCTTCTACTAGTTAAGTTTGTTAAGTTCCAACTAGTTTGGAACAGTTAATGAGTTCCAAAGTGAAAGAACATGCTTATTTCTGGTCATGACCAGATTCATGACATCATTTCTTGATTAATGACATCACATCCGGCCCTAAGCAGGCATCATAAATGTTATTCGGCCTACCATATGCAATGAGTTTGACACTCCTGGGCTAAATGATTTATAGTCTAGGAACAGCCCTAACTGACCCGCAATATTATGATTAGAAACTATTTCCAGATATGTACATATATATTTATACTGAGTGCAGTATTTCAATGAAGCATAGTTTCTAATTAAAGTTTAGAAACATGATCTATTTTTTTCCTATTTACAAGTTCAAACTTTGTATGAAACATTAAAGATAATGAGAATATTGCAATGTTTAACCAGCCAAAAAACTCTTATAACTTTTCATTTCCATGCAAAAAGTATGCACCACAACATGCACCTCTGAAGTAATGCTCGTTTCCATTTTTTTGTTTGATTGTGCTTTTTTTCTGCAGATATTCTTACTCTTTAAGATCACATAGAGCAAAATAATTATGTGAAAAGTAAATTCCAAATGTTCTTGAAAAATGGTTTATCCGGTTAACTTTACAATGCTGAGGCACACTTTCTTTTAGTTGGAATTTATTAAGGTTTACATGTACAAATGCAACTAATGATTGTATCATACACATTTGGATACTGCACTTTTTGTAATAAACTTGATATCCTTGCAGCAGGCCTATTTATTCCTGTAATTCCAAGTCTCACATCCCACTCCTAAAAAGTCATTTTAATATATCTAAATCCAGGACGCTAGAGCAGCAAACATCTGCAGCATTGTGCCAAAATTGCAGTCCAATGCTCTAATCCAGGGGTGTCAAACGTGTTTCACACAGTAGGGCAAATAGCATTCATGATGCCTGCTGAGGGCAGGAAATGATGTCATGAAGCAAAAAGTGATGTCATTAAGTATATCGTGACCAGAAATCAGCGCTTTTTTCTCACTTACAAACTCATTAACTGCAAATGACAGAACAGAAAATACACAATCTTGATATTTTCAAGTTTGGGAGAAAATACACAATCTTGATATTTTCAAGTTTGGGAGAGCCCACTTATCATGCAGGCTGCCCTTTCAGCAGTGACACCTTGGCACAGCTCAGCAGTAGAGACCAGCTGATGATGATGCTGGGAGAGCCTGAGGACCAGATAAAAAGCTTCTGGGGACCACATCTGGCCCCCGGGACTTATGTTTGATACCCCTATTCTAATCATATGATGGTGAGGACTTACAGGCTGACATTTTCTTTTTCACATACAAATGATAACACTTCCAGAATGTACATTAGTAATCTTGCTTGTTGTGGCTTCATGGCGTAGCACTGATATTCCCCCCCCTCACAGCAAACACACATAAAAATAACTGGTGCACTTCCTAAGCACCTGCTTACAGACATCTAGGCATTGTGACCTCATCGGGGCTGCCAGGCAG
Source organism: Lerista edwardsae (assembly GCA_029204185.1). Lineage (NCBI taxonomy): Eukaryota > Metazoa > Chordata > Lepidosauria > Squamata > Scincidae > Lerista > Lerista edwardsae. The sequence goes on along the minus strand of JAJKFI010000189.1, from coordinate 969,931 downwards.
ATGATGTGTTTGTGGGTATCCTCGGCTGCTCACCTGTTATACATGCTTTATGTGTGAGTCACACCAATGTAAAAACAGGGAAATGAGTAAAGTGTTTGTTTGTTTCCCAGCTGTGTGATATCAGCTCGGAAGCTTTTCACAGCATCAATCAGCTCTCAGGGATGAAGTGGGAGCCTGTGGTGCCAGGAACGCAGCTGAAGGTCTCCTCGGGGTAAGGGAACAAGGGTGAGCAGCAGTGGCCCTGATGGGTCTCCTCAGCGCTTGCCCATTAAATAGCAGGTGCAGAACTGAGGAGGTCCATGGCGCAGGAGGGGGGTTAGGATACAGTAGCAGTCTCTGCCGCCATTTCCTCTCCCTCCTGGACCCAGTCAGGCCCACCAGCCCAGTTCTGCCCTCTCCCCACCTTCCCCCTGCCCTGAAAAGCTTCATTGGGCATCCCATTGGACTCTTGTTGGATGTTTTCTTGGTGCTGAGGACCATCGCTGACGGGTGCTGGGCTCAGCACTAGTGCTGCATCACTAGCACCAGTGGCAAAGTGCCTTACACCACCTTTATGAAGTCCAGCACCAGTGGCGAGGCAGCAGCACCAGCAATAAGTTTAATAGGATCGTGCCCTAAGATCAGAGGCTGACTATTCGTGGGGCAACTCGTGGCGGCTGCCCAGGGCAGAACCAGTGATGTCATTCAGGGGGAACGGACCAGAACGGGCGTTCCGGATCCTAACAGGCACCGTGGCTGGTTCCGGGTTCCCGACAAGTGCCAATCAAAAGTGAGTTCCTGTTCCTAAATCATTTGAATGACACCACTGGGCAGAACCATAAGGGAATGGAGCCTGAGGAGCATCTGCTCCAGGCGCTGGGATAAATAGGGGTGCAGGAATGGCCCCAGGCTCTGCCCTCATGATGGAGGTGACTGTCTTCACACCGCAAGCGGCAGGAAGGCCGTGACCTTCTGAGGCGATCATGCACCCGCTCCTCCAGGGAGATGCGGGGAAGGCTGCCTTTGCACTTACAGTGCAGAGGCAGCCGTCTCCAGGCTGTCCCCGAAGGAGGAAGCGCTGCCGATCATGTGCCCCTCCTCCCTTGGCAGGATCATGACCTCACTGCCCCAGGGCACTGGGGTGGGGCGTTACGGCTCTGCCCAGGGTGTCGTTTGCGGAGAGGTGCTGGGGCTGCTGCCTTGTGTTGCCTTCTCTCCCTCTCTTGCACTCAGAATCACTCTTAAATGGAGCCATTCCATACGCTGGGGATGTGGCGGGCAGCAAAAGGAGGGGCCGGTGGTGCTAGGGGCACAGGGACATGTCACGATGTCACCCCACCCTAGGCAGTAAAGAGAAGTCATAATGATTCATAAATCACATACGGTTCCAGAAGTAATTTATTTGGCCATCTATGAAATACAGGTTAGCAGGGATCCAATAAAATGTGGCCTTCTGACAAGTCAGTGGGACTTTTTTTTTTTTTTTTGCTTTTGCGCAAATACCTATTGCAGACTCCACTTTGCTACACAATTTTAAATTATGTGGAAATTCACAACAGCCTCTTTTTCAACAATTGCTCTGACATTCATCACTGCTACGTGAAAGAATCCTTTCCCCTATTATGAAATGACTTTAGTAAATAAAATGGGATGTTCCTTCTAACTCCCTATTAAGTTCTGAATAAGCATCTTCCAAGCCAATTATGCTGCCAGCGATTGCTTTTCCTAAAGTCTAAAGTGCTGGGTCATTCCTGAGGCTAGCAGGACGTCTTTTTTACTTTGCATGCTAAAATTCAGACTCTGCTTCTATGCCTGTATTGGTGTAAGATTTCTCATAGGGGTTATAACCAGGCAAATGGTTCTGCATTTCTGCATTCAGTCCATTTTTGAATGTAACATTTCCATCTGAGTTCTTTGCAAGATTATTCTGTAGATCTTCTTTTGATTCCTCCTGAAATGATAACCAGAAAAAAATATTTAGATAGGGAAGAAATCATTTCTATCCCTGCTTGTTATGATCCCAAACAAGGAAGGGCATCTGCCTTGGCAGGGGAAAGGCGGGGTATAAATCTGTTAGGTAAATGAAGTACTAGATGGAGTAGTCCTGTTTCAGATGCCCAGATTTCTTGCACCAAAAACACGTTCTGGTTTCCCTTATCTACCTTATGGGCTGTTTCTGGGTTTTTGCTGTCTTAACCCCTGTCCTTTAAAGACATCCTATACAGCTTTCATAACAAGAACAGTTTGCTGTGAAGGTCTCAAACTTCATGCACTTCCTGGAAAGTATTTCACGGACCTTTCACAGCTTCTTTTCTCACATGAATGAGCCCTTGCTCTTCCAGTAGCAAAGCTAAAGTTGCTGTCGCCTGCCTATTTTTTTCTGTCCCCTTCTGTTGGGTTTTCAGATATTCTGTGTCTAACACATACTTTGGAAAGTAGCACTTCTACTTTAAACTCCCACAGCTGAGAATTTTCTTTTTTCTATTTTAGTTTTGCTATGGCAAAGAGCCTATGGACCATTTTCCTTCTGTGCATTATTGCATGCTCTCTGCTCCTTCTGTGTCACAGCATCTCACAGTTTGTCTTTGTCCTAGCTCTTTATTTTTCAGCTTAAACTTTGTTGTGCCTGGGCCCGTAACCTATTAGCAGAGCCGAGGGATTGAAGCAGTCCCATGGACAGCAAAACTGACTTTTATTAATAGCTTTAGTAGAACAAGGAGAGACCTGCAGCCTTTGTTACCAAGGCAGAAACAGTAAAAGAAGTAGCAAAACAGAAATCTGGTAAAAGTAGGAGAGAGCAGCCCACAAGACTTTCAAGACAGGCTACAGCTCCCACTACTGGTGTAGGCCAACCTTTACACCCTTTCTGTTTATACACAGGGTGGCTCTGCTCACATGTTGCCCCTTTTCCAACATATCCTCACAGAATTATGGATCAAACTATGCTGCCACTTAAACATTAGAATTGCAGGAGTGCTTAGAGATAATGCTGAATCTTCCAATGAGAACCAATTTGAATCTTCCAATGAGAACCACTGGAGGTGTTTTGGTGGTTGCTCCTACACTAAGAGCGCAATCCTATATGGGGCTGGAATGGCACGGCCGACTGGCCAATGCACAGTATAATGGAGGCTGGAGCTTCCCCGCAGCAAGGGAACATGAGCTCCCTTACCATAGGGCAGGCTCCAGCCTCCCCTATGTGCTCCTTGGATCTGCACCTGCTAAATAGATCCGAGGAGACCGTGTGGACCGAATCAAGGCCACCCAGCCTCCCGATCATGCTTAGGATGCGGCCTTACAGCTGCTTCCCAACTCCACCCACATCCCGTCCTCCCCCCGTCCAGATCTCCATCCTGCTCCCAATCCCTGTGCTGCTTTGGCACGGAGCCTCCCTCATACCAGCCGCCTTCGGATGACACGAGAGAGGCTCACCGTCAGCACTGTCAGACCGATGCTACTCGTAGCGTCAGCCTGACTCCTCTAGTGCTGACGCGGGGGTGCCGCTTGGCGCTCCCACATCAACACTAGTAGTGTCAGGCCGACACTATGACGTAGTGTCGACCCAACGGGCAGTACAGGATTGCCCTTGACACTCTGCAGCTAGTTCAGTCCCCAACCAGAATTGAGAATGTTCTGCTTTCACAACCCTCCGGAGTCCTATCTGTAATATCCCTTCAGAAGCTTTCATTTGGAAAAAAGTAATACAATAGTGGCGAAGAAGAAACTACCAACACATACACATTTTAACTAGTGTTGGCTGCTTATCACTTATCACCCTATCATTCATGGTACATGTTTCTCATACTGATAGATTCACCTGCATTTCTGGTGGCCAAAGAAGTGTGCACTTAGCAGCTTTGGAAGCATAAATTAGGATAATGCACTTGTTCTAAAATGGTGGGTTGAACTGAACAGAATCCACAGCACAGTAGCTACAGAATAGTTGGACAATACTATTATAGGCAAACCAGTAAAGAAACATTTTCACCTGCAGGGCTTTGTTCGCATGATCCACTCCACACCAGCACAAAGTTTTGCATTTTTGAGACCAGAAGCAAAATATGTTGCAGACTGGGCGAATTAACTGTGGCTTAGTATTTTCCCCCTTATTAGGACCTATACAGGATAAAATAAGGATTAATTGTGTGATTCCTGGGTAGCTAATCAAGCACCTACCAGAAAGCAGCTTTTCAAAAAATAATAATTTATTCAAAATGTTGACACTTCAAAATATGTTTACAATTGCAGGCTTCAGCAGACTTAACCAATTATAAAAAGATTAAGAATGCAATTCTAATCAACTTTCCAGCACCAGGGTCAGGGCAGTGCAGCTCCAAAGTAAGGGGAAAAACATTTCCTTACCTTGAGGAGGCCTCCGTGACTACTACTCCACTGCAGGATTGGCTCCATTGGCACAGCTATATCAGTGCTGGAAAGTTGGTTAGGATTCTGCCCTAACACAGGTAACCTACTTCCAAGTTCATGGTTTTCATCCAAATAATGAAGGAATGTAATCAACACCTCAGACCAAACACCAATTCTTTGGAAAAAATGATATCCAATGTTTCAAAACAATTACGTTTGGATGTGATAGCATCCTACCATAAATGGAAACAAAATCTGGTTTATGGACAGTTTCCAGCATTTGATTCTGTTCATTTTAATTTTTTTTTATTCCATCTGGTTTGAGTTTGATATGAATGATGAAGCCATTTATACTGAGAAAGATTTTTCTTAGAAAAATCATAATTAATTGCCAAGAGCTTGCAGATGATTAGCATCACTAAAGGCCCAACTCTACTGAAAGCCTGCGCCTATGGAACACATGTTCTGCCAGCACAAGCTGCCAGAAAAGTGCCTTAAGGCAGTCATCAATAATATAAACAAATGGACACCAACCTGTTAGAAAGCTGATCAGAAGCCCTGCAATAATGCATCCAAGACACCCCAGAGCACTGAAGTAAAGGTATGATAAAGAGTACCAGGTATCTGCCAGGTGAGGCCTAAGATGGCAAAAAAAGAGGCAAAAGGTCAATCACTGCTTTTGAGTCCTATTTACTGTAACTGGACAAAAAATTGTCCATTTGTTTAAGCTTGGACTGCATCCCTCCCCATTCAAAGTGACCACAGAACCATCAACTACCCTGAGCAGTGGAAGAGGAAGAAGAGAAGGCAGGAAAGGCAGAAAAAATGCAACATGTCACCATCGCCAATTCCACCTACTAGTGCTTCTTTGAGCTTGGATTGTGTCCGTCTCTCCTCACAGTGGTCACAAAATCATCAACTTCCCTGTGAGGAGGAGGAGGAGGAGGAGGAGGAGGAGGAGGAGGAGGAGGAGGAGAAAGGAAGCCAGCAAATCATACTCCCCACACCTTTTCCTGTAGCACTGATTCCCATGGTTTGGTTTTAAGACGCAATCCTAACCTGGCACACTTAGGCCAGCAAAGTTTGGCTGGCACAAGGGGCACCGCAAAGTATGTTTGGACCATTCTCAAAGGCCAGCACACAGACGTGTACCATCCTCCCTGACTTTGAGAGTGGTCCAAATTCCCTCTATGGTGGCCCTTGTGCCAGCCAAATTTTGCTAGCCTAATTGTGCCAGACTAACTCCAGGTTAGGATTATGCTCTTACTTAAACCACTTTGGGAGTCTTATCAGTTGAACAGCAGGGTACAAAGGTGATAAATAAGTGGGTAAATAAACCCTATCAGTTAAGTAAATAGATAAATACCCAATTTACTTTGTTGATTGTCTTTGGTGTACTCCATGCTTTATCAGAGGCCATAAGACTGAGACAAACCACTAATGCTACCAGCCTATAATTACAATGGAAAGCATTATGCTGAAATGTCATGGAATCTAAAAAGGAAGGAAGGAAGGAAGGAAACAGTACCTGACAGGAGGTGAAGTAGGAATAGCTGTAGCTATGGTTTCTGTACTATTGGCAATACATCCAGCTGTTGAGAGGTGTAATGGAAGGGACTTTGATGGTGGAGCAGGATACACAAAAGCTCCAATGCCAACCCAAAAGGCCAGAGTGATTCCAGTAATGAGACCTCCCAAGGCACCCTGAAAGCAAAGAGAACATTAGCACTGGTCCTGCAATCATAGGCGTACTTTATGGAAAGAAAGACCTGTTGAATCTCCGTGGCATTTACATCGCCTGCTCCAGCAATTAACTGTACAGAGTCAGGCCATGTCAAGGTGTGAGTAGATTGGCCCAATGATCTATGAAAAGTGCAATCCTAACCTGGAGTTAGGCCAGCACAGTTAGGCCAGCAAAGTTTGGATGGCACAAGGGACACCGTAAAGCATGTTTGGACCACCCTCAGAGAGGCCAGCACGCAGATGTGCACCATCCTCCCTGACTCAGAGTGTGGTCCAAACGTGATTTACAGCAACCTTGTCCCAACCAAGGTGCCAACAAGCACCTTGTGCCAACCAACCTTGTACCAACCAAGTGCTAACCACGGTTAGGCCTAACTGTGCTGGCCTAACTCCAGGTCAGGATTGTGCCCCAAGTAAAATATTATTATAGAGCAGCAGGCCCCAAACCCCAGTCCTCAGGTCGGATCCAGCACCTGTGCTAAACCCTCCCCCACGTGAACATACCATTGCATGGAGGAGCCTGCTATGTTCGTCCCCGATCTTCCCCAGCATCCACACCACCCAGCTGCTTCCACATTTTTCTGCCCCAGAAAGCTTTGCGCTCAGAATTCTCAGCAGATGTGGCTGGGTGGCGTGAACTTTGGGAAAAATTGGGGACGGAGATAGCAGGCTTTCCCATGGAACTGCAAGTTCTGGTTGCTCAGGGGAGGGCAATTCCATGATGTAGCGGTCTCCAGTTTGGAGACCACTGTTATAAAGCAACTAAATGATGGCCTGATTATCATATGCTGCCACCCAACAGCACAATGAAATGGAGTGCTTCCTCCGATTCCCCATGAGAACAAATGTCATAAATGAATTGTACAGTTTTAACAATAGTGAGAAGATTTACCTTCCAGTTGGTCCAAGGAAAAACAATTCCCAATGTAAATAATCCCAGCATAGGTCCTCCGCACATTCCATGAATACTAAGTGAAGCCTGTTATGATAAAGCATGGGAGAGACTTTAGAAATCTGGTCATTGTCATCGAATGTCTCTGTTATGTATGTAGTGATTTCATCTGTGGGAGAAGCAATTAGTTACCCAGGATTGGTGGACCAATCACTGGAGATCTAGGCTTGGGCGTGGTTGAGTGGTTAAGTATTTTAGTGTGTGTGTGTGGGTTGTTTTTAACCTTGTATGTTGTGTCGGAATTAAACCGTTCTAAAAGGACTTATGCTTTGTCTGGTTATGTTGGACCCACAAACATAACAGTCTCCATAATTGCTTTCCTTGCAGTGGATTGAGAAGTACGTCCTGTAATGGCACTGACTCCCACGGAAGAATGTATAGAATTGCAGCCCTAGTGGCTAATTTCCTGTCTCAGAGAACCCACGCTTCTCATTTCCTTTTATAATTTCTTGGCATATACTCTGTTTCCAAGTGTTTAAACGATAGTTTTCTTCTATTTTCTCCCAATGACTACTGATGTACAATAAATAGTACAATTAATGTACAGTGAATAGCAAAATGTTTAAGTCTTCCTCCCTGCTCAGGTTTGGAAAAGCAGACTCCCATCCACCTGCATGTATTATTCTTTATTAAAAAAAAAAAAACACCAGGCCAAAGCGTGCGTTAAACAAATTAAAAAGTGGTATGCACTTATAACAAGGACTTCCTTTTCTCAGATCTTGCCAGCTTTGACTCTCAGGGCGCAGTTCTAACCTGGAGTTAGGCCAGCACAGTTACGCCAGCAAAGTTGGGCCGGCACAAAAGCCACCATAAAGCGTGTTTGGATCACTCTCAGAGTCGGAGAGGCCAGCACAGACGTATGCAATCCTCCCTGACTTGCGTAGCGCAATCCTAGCGTGCCCCTTGCGTCAACGCAAGGGGCAGAGTGCCAATGCATGGGTGCTGAGCAGCACCCCCGCATCGGTGCTCCATCTCTGAAGCTGACGCTACTTGCAGCATCGGCTTCAGAGCACCGATGGAGAGCCTCCCTTGTGCCAACCGAAGACGGCAGGCACAAGGGATTCTCTGTCCCATATCAGGACGGGGATTGGTGGGAGGGGGGAGGCGGAAGGCGGGACTTGGGCGGGACCTGGGCAGGTTTGGGAGGTGGCCGTACGGCCACTTCCTAAGCCCGGCAGTGAGACAGCGAGGCTCCGATTTAGCCCGCGCGGTCTCCTTGGATCTGCGCCCACTCTTTAGCGGGTGCAGATCCAAGGAGCACATAGGGGAGGCTCCAGCCTCCCCTATGATAAGGGAGCGCACACTCTCTTTCTGTGGGGGAGGCTCCAGGATATGGTGCTGGCCCATCAGTCTCGCCAGTCCGGCGCTGCTTAGGATTGCACCCTGAGAGTGGTCCAAAAGTGCTTTACTGTGTTGCTTGTGCCAGCCAAACTGTGCTGGTCTAACTGTGCTGGCCTAACTCCAGGTTAGGATTGTGCCCTCACATGCAGCAAGGTGTTTTTTTTTTTTCTCCTTCGTTTGTTTTGTAAATCAACAAATGTAGGCAGATTTAAGTAGTCAATCAAATAACCAACGAATCAATCAAAACTCACTTAAATGAAACTAACCACCTATGATTATTTTAACTGGGTGTCAGTCCAGATATTATCATTTGTGTATGAAAGAGGGAGATCCCCACAAGCACTGGGAATGCAGGCCTGGGAATGTTCCACTGGGAATGTTCCATACAGGTTGCTGACCCTGGACTGGGATATTTCCTCTTATTCTCAAGGATCCCATTTTATTCCTGTGCATTCATAATAGGAAAAAAAAAAAGATTGAACCCTCTTCCGTCAAAGCTAGATGTCATACCAAATGGATTCTGTATTTCTGCCTGCGAAACGTTCTAGTGTACAATGCCTTACCCAATAATGTTGTAATATTACTATTTCTTCATATGGGAAAAGTGAAGATGGAAGATGTGTCCAGCATTTCCTCCCTTCACAGCCATCTCCAGTGTTGGTGGAGCTCCGTATGAGCAGGAGTTTCCCATTCTACTATCAAAGAAACTTTTGGATTGTGCACAGGACTTCCCACTACATGGAGGGTTCTCTTAGAAGAGAATATAAAACACCCTACCTTTGCAGAAGCTCCAAGGTATAACACTGCTCTTCACATGCACAACGTACCTGCACGACGGCACCCATGAGCGAAGCAGCCACAGCCATTGAAGTACAAAGCACTCCAAATACTATGCCTGGAAAAGAGTTCAAAGTCAGCAACACAAAGGGCTTGTTCCTATCCAACTTTCTGGTGCTGATGCAGCTGTGTCCTGGGGAGTGCCTTGCATCTTGTGGCAAGGAGGGGGCTCTCTTGGATCCTCAAGGTAAGGGGACATTTGCTCCTTCACCTCAGGGCTGCACTGTCATTGTATCAAGCTGGAATGTTGGATGGGAATGGGCCCTTACCACTATAAGCATTCGATGTACCCTGTGAGGTCCTTAAGACTGATGAGAATTATTCTCAATTTAGGATGCAATACAGAGGGTGCCCTTGGGCCAACGCTAGCCATTTGCGTTGGCCCAACGTCACTAGTGCTGACACAAAGGCACCGACCAGCACTCCTGCATTAGCGCTAGTGCCATTGGGCTGACACGAGCAGCAGCTCTGGCCCAAGGGGCCGAGGCTCCACTGCACCGCTTGGGTTCAAGTTCAGGTTCAAATTCAGTTGGCTCTGGGCTGAGGGAGGCTGGGCAGGAGGGAGGAACTGGGTGGGGGTGGGTGGGCTGGGAGGCTGGCTGGCTGGGGAGGGGGGGCGAAGTTGGGATGCAGCCAGTGACGGGATCTGGGAATAAGGAAGCGGAATGCTGGGCGGGACTTACGTGTGATTGGCTGCCCGTCCGTTCCGTTCCACGGCTGCCCTGGCCTGGGGGGGCCTGCTCACCGGGGGGACGGGTGGGGGCGCGCCAGGTGCCTGGGTGAGCAGCGGTGGGGCGTGCCAACTGGGAGCAGCTCCCCCCCAAGGCCAGGGCAGCCGCGGAATGGAACGGATGGGCTGCCAATCACGCGTAAGTCCCGCCCAGCGTTCCGCTTCCTTATTCCCAGATACCACCGCTGGATGCAGCCTTTAGACCACATCCAATCCTTGTCCCCAGGCTGCACAGCCCCAATTTGGGCCACGCCGCTTCCCCAGCTCCTCAGAGAGGGGGCCTCCCCTGGGGCAGGGGCATGAAACAGCGCAGGTCCACCAGCATCGCTGTTCCAGCACAGTTTAGGATTGCACTCTTAATTACATAAATTGGTTCATGTATCCTTCCTTCCTTCCTTCCTTCCTTCCTTCCTTCCTTCCTTCCTTCC
>JAJKFI010000189.1:926456-959546 GCA_029204185.1 Lerista edwardsae | reverse complement strand
TCCTTCCTTCCTTCCTTCCTTCCTTCCTTCCTTCCTTCCTTCCTTCCTTCCTTCCTTCTCTTTAGAAAGGCAGCTTGGTTCCCTTGCCCTTCTCCCTTCCACACTACTGCCTTATGGCATGCTTGTGCTTGCTTAATGGCCCTCTTTTCTGCCTTTGAGACCAAGGAGATTTGTTTGCTTGTCCCTGCAACATTCTGAAGTCTTATAGGAACATAGTAACCAGGGGTGTAGCTAAAGAAGTGCAGGGGGTTGCAATTGCACCGGGCAACAAGCTTTAGGGGTGCAACAAGTAATGGCCAAAATTGTGAAAATCTTGGTAAGTACAAATAATACCATCATGTAATACATCCTTGGAAAGGTAATTTAATGCTGAATACAATGAAACAAACAGCATTGGAATATCTGTATTCTGTCAAACGTTATGGCAAAAAACACAAGAATATGAAAATACAACTGTGATGCCACTTCCTGTAGTGACATCACTTCCGGAACACCATTTTGCCCGCTGCACCAGGATACACTTTCATTAGCTATGCCAGTGATAGTAACAGATTTGTGGTCTTACAATTCAGAAGAGCGAAATTCATCCATGGTACCTACATAAGCCTTTGCTGATCCAAGTGCTCTTGCGTTCGGACAGGTTTGGAAAGCAGTACTTGACAAAATCTTCATATGTGACTGTCGCCAGGGCATTTATACTTGCAGCCACAGTGCTGCAAAGGCAAATACGCACACTGTAAGCATAGCCTCCTTGCCACAGTCATTACTGGTCCGAAAGTGGGTTTCACTGAGACAAAGAACAACCTGCCCAATTATTAGCTGTTAAGAGTGGTGAGTCACACTATGCTGAAAGTGTGTTGTGTGTAGGTAAAAGGTGAGACTGACAAATCCAAGTCCTACGTTCATTCACTTTTAGCCCAATCCCAGCCTGCACTGGGGCAGGCAGGCTTGCAGACCTGCGTAATGCAGGCTGGTAGACAGCTTGAGCTTATCACCAAGGCAAGGGGATATTTTCCCCTTGCCTTGGGGTGAGCCCTAGTCAGCCCTATGGGGCTGCTTGGATCAGCGCCAGAGAAATCATTGGTGCAAGTCTGAACAGGGCCAGCAAGCCTGGGAATGGGGGTTAGGATCTGGCCTAATGGCTTTCCCTCTACCCTCCCCCTGCCCCCCATTCTGCCTCCCTACCACCACCCTACCACCTTCCCCCTGCCCTCCCAAGCCTCCATGCTGGCCACTCACTCAGCACGGGGACAACTGACTGGCCAGTCTCAGCAACATTGCTGGGTTGACGCAACTGGCTGCACAGCCCCAGCATCTCTTATGCTGTTGTGGGCATGCCTTACGGCTTGTTTGCAACAGCCCTGGACTGATGCATGTGAGATGTGTTGGCCGAGGAGGCACTTGGGATTGCCCTTATTCTTATTTATTTAAAATGTTTACATTTCTCCTCCCCTTTTATAACAAAGTGATAAAACATTCTGCAAAATATAGACCTGGATCCAGAGTTGCATAGCGGGAATTATCTCATTCAGTGGGGCTTTCCCATCCCATCCTCATCCCTGCAGTTTCCTATGCCTCCCAAGAAACCACTCCCAAGGGTTATGGGTCCTTCCAGGTTATCATGGAATGGGATAGGAGGAAGAATTGGTGGCAATTGCGTCAGGTTACCTCACATGAGAAGAAGCTCCCATTGGACAAGGTGGCCCTACCTGCTTTCCCTCTCCTAAGCAGGTCCCTGTGTTATATCCCAGGCTATTTCAGATGGACTCCTGGCCCTCCAAATGGTTTTTTCCATATGGCCCTGGGGAGCTCTAGTGGGTGTGAGAAAGTGCTGCTACAGAAACTACTTTCTGCTCATACATCTCTGGATCAAAGCCTCAGAGAAAATTTCAAAATTCAGGAGGGAAATGTCTCTAAGCACACAATACAGTCATTTCCCATTATCTGCTGGGCTTCATTTCCAGACCTCACAGTGGATACCTGGAACTATGGATACTAGGCATGCCTTGTTTTAAGGTAGGGGAGCATCAGTAGTTTTGCTCCAACAATAAAAAAAAAGATGTTCGATGTTCCTCTATCTTTGTTCAATGGTCCCCTATCTTTTTAATAGGCATCCCAGTATCCGTGGATAACCGAAACCATGGATAACAAATCAGTGGATACTGGGGCACGCCTGTATACCCAGATGGGTGGCTTGTTGATTTTTCTAAATAGTGGCTTAAGACCCAAAAGCAAGCAGAACCATGAAGGGGGTGGGATTTTTAGGGCTTTCCCTCCCAATTGTGTCTACCTCACCTGCACACTATTTTATATGGGAAAATTTTTTTCCATTGATATTGATTAGCTTTTCCCTGACTGGTACAATATCTTCCAACAAAGCTGATGTGGGAGAGAAGAAGATGCTTCTCAAGGTTCATTTTCCTATTAGTGTGAATTAGCGTTGTTTCCTAACTGTGTTTATCTGTATTTCCTGGTTCAGGACACTATTGGTGTTTAATTTTTTTTTTCATACTGTGATTTTGTAATAGGTTTAAAAAGGGATTGGAACATCTGTCTGCCCAGAGTCCTTTACAGGCTCTGTGCTGAATTCATTTTATACAGACAAGACAAAGCTCTGCAGCATTTCACTGCAGGGCCAAAGCAGAGAGAAATGACGCAGCATTTTCAAGGCTGGTGCTCTGATCCACACTTATTTCTCCGGTGATGCTCTCTTTTTGATTTGCCTCCATGAAAACCAGCATAGCAGATTCTGCATGACTACAACCAACGCAACAATGCACAAACCTGAGCGTTCCACTGAATGCACATGCCACAAATAATCCCGGAAGTCCAGGAACTGAAGCAAAGATCATCATAACAAAATATGGCATTAGCTGTGAGGGGAAAATGGAATGAAAGGTCAGGAGAGTAACCTCAAACATAGTTCCATGGTGAGCAATTCAGTGTGCATATACAGCTGCTGCACAAGGTGGGCTCCCCATTCATTTCCAGGTAAACATTTGAGCTACGCAGGTGAAAGAACACATGTCTGATTCAGGGCCCAATCTCAGCCAGCCCAACATGCCACAAAAGTGTCATAAGGCACGTCTACCACCGGTAATACAGGTTTACTGCTGGCACCAGGCCAGCGCCAGGAAGACTCGATGCGGAGCCAGCAGGCGGTAATTCTCACTGACACCGGTGGTAAGCTCTTTCAAGGTCTAGGGTAGGGTGTGGGGAGGTCAGAACTGGGCAGGGAGGGGCTGGGGGACTGGCAGTGGCCTCCACCACTGGATTCTATCCTCCGTGTCATGCCACACGGCCCAACGTGGAGGCCCTCAGGTCCGCACTGGCAAAATACACAGCAAAATGCTCCTCCAGACTTGAGGAGGCCCATTAGCAGCCCAATGCCCTTACCCCAGGGAAGGGGACAAACGTTCCCTTCTTTTGAGTGCCTCCGATAGCTGCCTTGCTCCCATAGGATGCAGCAGTAGCCATTTTGCTATCACTGCTCCTACGGAGGCCAGGCAGCTTAGGATTGGGCTACCCTTTGCCTTGTTTGTGTTCATCATCATCCAGTATTTATATACCGCTTTTCAACACGAAGTTCACAAAGCGGTTCGTAAAGTACATGTGGGAAGAGCATGTCTGAAGAGCGTCTTGGCAGTCACTGTCCCTGGGTCCTTGTCTCTGGATCACTTAAGGTCTGACTGACTTGGAGTTGACCAATGTTAGACAGTGGGAATGACAGAGGAAAATGGTGGCTCCTGCACTTGCTTTTGTATCCTCTCATCTCTGCCCATTGAACAGCCAGCTTTGTGCTGATACAGATATGAACCTCATATGGATATGGAAATATTTTGATAACTACCCTGTACATCTGGAAATCCAGGATTCTACATATGCATATCAGACATCTCATGCACACATACTTATTCCCCCCACCAATTCAATGTAGTAATGTACATAGTATGTATATGTACATATATTACTATGTAATGTAATGTATACAGCTAATGCAACTCTGTTGTGATGATGGCCCTCCAGACAATAAATCAACTTCCTGTTTACATGATTGGTTTCTGTACCTGATCAGGTGCTGAAATAAAGCCAGCAGTCCATGGATCGCAGCTCCTAAAATGGGTGTACATCAACAGACCACAAAAGACTGCACATACAAGGATGATCCACAGTCCCACTAAATTAAGATACAGTGCACTGGAGAAGAAAAAAAAGAGAAAGATGGTTATTTAGTCCAATAGCCATTCCCATTCGCCACTTGTGTTTTACTGCGTGACCTTTCTCAGGATGCAATCCTATGCCCTGTTAAGCTCCGACACAACATCGTCACTGGCCAACAGGTACCCTCGTGTCAGCACTAGAGCATTCGGATTAATGCTAGGAGTAGTGTCGGCCCGAGAGCGCTGGCAGAGAGCCACCCATGCGCCAGCCAAGTGTTTCTGGGAGGAGGGGGGGCGAGAAGCGTTTCTGGCTGGGGTGGGCCGGTGGGTGGGATGTGGCCATTTCACCACGCAGCCTGAGAAATAATGGATGCAGATCCGAGGAACCCATAGGGGGGGCTGGAGCCTCCCCTGGTGCAAGGGCACAAATGTACCCTTGCCCTGGGGAGGCTCCAGCAGCCACCCAAGCTTCACTGGATACAGTGGAGGCCCACCAGCCTGCCTGGTCCAGCGCAGCTTACTATTGCACCCTCAGTTGGGTTTCACATCCTTTTCGGCCACTGTAGTGACGATATATGGGGGATACATTGTAAACATATAAAGTGTGGCAGATGAAAATGTTCAAATGTAGGAAAATGTTCAAATAAAGATGTAGGGGTTGGGGTGGCACAGAGTTCCTCATCGTATGTAGGCACTTGTTTAGGATGCAAGGCTGTTGATTACTCTGGGTATTTTCTGCATGAAGCACCAGCATAAAACTTATGAATATATATTTGGCGCTGAAACACAAAAAATGGTGTTTCTGCTGCTTGCCCGCTCGACCCTTGCCCAGCATGGCTAATTAGAGCTGCCCGGGGAGGGCTGGCCGAGTGGACGGGGAGGGTGGTGAATTCATCTTTGAGGGAGGGGGTGCTGCCGCCTGCTTTGAAGCGGGCGATAGTTCGCCCCCTCCTGAAAAAACCCTCCCTGGATCCCACTAATCTAAATAACTTTCGGCCAGTCTCAAATATTCCATTTCTGGGCAAGGTGATTGAGCGGGTGGTGGCGTCCCAGCTGCAGAGGGTTCTGGAGGAAACGGACTATCTGGACCCATTCCAATCTGGCTTCAGGCCGGGGTTTGGGACGGAGACTGCCTTGGTCGCCTTGGTGGATGACCTACGCCGAGGAATGGACAGGGGGAGTGCGTCCCTGTTGGTCCTGCTGGACCTCTCAGCGGCCTTCGACACCATCGACCATGGTGTCCTTCTGGGTCGGCTGGCTGGGTTGGGGCTTGGAGGCACTGTTTTGCAGTGGTTCCGCTCCTTCCTGGCTGACAGATCCCAGAAGGTGGTGCTGGGGGACGCTTGTTCGGCACCCCGACCTCTTCAGTTTGGGGTGCCGCAAGGGTCTATCTTATCCCCCATGCTATTTAACATCTACATGAAGCCGCTGGGAGAGGTCATCCGGGGGTTTGGGGTGGGGTGCCATCAATATGCTGATGACACCCAACTTTATCTCTCCTTTCCCCCTGATTCTGAGGAGGCAGTTGAGGTCCTGAATCGTTGTCTGGAGGCAGTTGGGGGCTGGATGAGGGCAAACAAGCTGAAATTAAATCCGGATAAGACAGAGGTGCTCTTGGTCCGGAAATCCACAGCTCGGGTATTGGACTATCGCCCTGCTCTGAATGGGGTTGCACTCCCTCTGAAGGAGCAGGTCCGCAGCTTGGGGGTTCTCCTGGATTCACAGCTGCACCTGGAGTCTCAGGTGTCGGCGGTGGCCAGGGGAGCCTTTGCTCAGCTTCGGCTGATCCGCCAGCTGCGACCGTACCTGAGCTGTGCGGACCTGGCCACAGTGACCCATGCCCTAGTGACATCTAGATTAGACTATTGCAATGCGCTCTACGTGGGGCTGCCTTTGAAGACGGTTCGGAAACTACAACTAGTACAGAACGCGGCTGCTCGGGTGGTTGCTGGGGCACGTCGGTTTGACTCTGTCGAGCCACTGCTTCGGCGACTACACTGGCTGCCGGTTCTGTTCCGGGCCAAATTCAAAGTGCTGGTGTTGACCTTTAAAGCCCTTTACGGCTCGGGCCCAGGGTATTTGAGGGACCGCCTCCTCCCATATAATCCGACCCGTACTCTGAGGTCATCTGGGGGGGCTCTCTTGACGGTGCCGCCACCAGGAGAGGTGAGAGGGGTGGCGGCCAGTAGGAGAGCCTTCTCGGCGGTGGCACCCCAAGAATACTTTGGAATACCCTCCCCTTGGAGTTAAGAACTGCTCCCTCCTTGGCGGTATTTCGGCGGGGGCTGAAGACCTTTTTATTTCAGCAGGCTTTTAGTTGCTGACAGGCTGGCTGGCTGGCTTTTTTTTTGCATTTTTTAAATATATTTTATGATCCTAGGGATTAATTTGTTGTATGTTGTATTTTTAATATTGTTTTTATTGTCTTTTAATACTGTTTTTAATTGTTTTTTACTGTGTTTTTAACCTTGTAAATGCCGCCTTGAGGGCCTTGTGGTGGAAAGGCGGGATACAAATCAAATAAATAAATAAATAAATAAATGTCTTCTCAGATGTAAATCCCATGGGATTCAATGAGATTTACTCCCAGGTACATGTGTATAGGATTGCAGGTTGTGCCAGCCTAACTCCAGGTTAGAATTGCACGCTGAATCTACATAAGCAGAAATTGGCAATGTATCACTTATGGATTCAAGTGTCTGCAGCTCAGATTCCCAGCTCTCAAGCCTAGTGGTGGACTGGGGACACTCTAGGTTAGGACTGTCCCTCAATGGTCAGAGGAGAGTTATGCTTGGGGGCGGATCAGGCATGGGATGAGGCCAGATCAGGCCCCAATGAGGCAGTTCTGGGTGGCACTGATGCATGCCAAAGTTTATACACATCTCTTAGCCCAGATAGCAAAAGAGCTGGCACAGCTATGATGAATCTTATAGGGGACCATGGAGCGGCAGAGGAGGTAAGTGCATATTTTCTACCCCCCCCCACCTGGCCTGGTCCCCAGCCAGCCAGTAGGATGCAGCAGCTGCAGCATCAGGAGCCCTGAGCCCTGTGGGATTTGGTTGGATAGTAAATCAATGAATTACAATAGGAACCTATAATTGGCCTCTAACAATGAGCTATCTCTGCAGTCTTCAATTTGACTTTGGATAATATGGTTGATGATAATATAGTTGATGTGCATGTGATACGTTAGAAAATTATAAGAGGATCAGGTTCCCTGGTGTGTTTTTGAACTTGGCTGGAAGGTGTCTTCTGTATATTGCATTTTCTGTTAGGATGATCCAAATTCTCACACTTTTATGGCTGAATCCCAATATTGAATAAGGTTTGTTACTGCTGGTGCTGACATTATTAATATCGTGAAAGCCAGATTTTTAAAAAAACAATTTAGTTATATCCCAACATAGGGCTGTTTTTGATGTCAACTTACAGCTTGGCATGTTTTTCTGATTTGCAGGCGATGCATCTTTGAATTGTAGACTGATTAACTCCATATATTCCTAGCCATGTAAACGTTCCTCCTATTGCAATTGTCCAAAATGTGTGTCGTCTCAGGGGATCAATATCAAAGCTACACAAATGAGACACTCAGATTAGCTCCCATACATGCAATCTTAAACATCCTGAGGCTGCAATTCTGCACACAATCCAGCTGCTAAAATCCCATTTTCTTCAACAGAGTTTAAGAAAACCCCATCACATGCAGGACTGAAGTCTTAAGATGCAAATAGGGCTACCCCAATTCACAGAGCCAATCTTCCCTGGATTCTGGAAAAAAATGGAATGAATTCACCATTCAGTCTTTGCATTATTTAAATACCTTTTTTTTTCATTGAAATATAGCACACATTATTAACTACACAAAGGTAAGATTAAAAATAACGAAGACTAAGATTAAGATTAAAAATAATGAAGTGTGCAAGAGCACACTTACTAGGGATTAAGTCACATTAAACACAGTGAGATGTACAACACAATTCTATTTTTCAGTAGTGCTGGCACAGCAACCACTGACCCTTTTGCAGAGCCGTACTTAGCTCACAGTGCACCGAGGGGCACAGTGACATCACTGCACCCCCAGCCCTCCTGCCCCACCCCTGTGCATTGCCTGGCCACACCTCCCTGCACTCGGAATAGCTCCATTTAAGAGAGATCTGAATGTAAGGGAGGGGGCTGAACAGCTCATGGCTTTTTCCATGCAGCTGCACCCTGCCACAGCAAGCACTCACCATGCCCACTTCCCCCCGCAGCATCCTCCCTATGCCCCGCCCTATCACAGAAGTGCCAAAAAGCACTCTGTGACAGCTTAGCATTTAGGAGTGCCAGTAGGAAGGCCTGCACCCAGAGGTGTCACCTACTCCCCAGTAGACGGTTCGCTGGGCGGGAGCAGGGAGTGATTGACAGTCCGTCGATTCACTTCCGGTTTCTTCGCGCGCCCCGCGCGGCTTTCCCTCGCTTCGGAGGGGGCGCCTGCTCGCCCAGGCACCCGGCGCGCCCCCCACCCATCCCCCAAGACGAGCAGGCACCCCCTCCAAGGCGAGGGAAAGCCGCGCGGGGGGCGCGAAGAAACCGGAAGTGAATCGATGGACTGTCAATCACTCCCTACTCCCGCCCAGTGAACCGTCTACTGGGGAGTATGTGACACCTCTGCCTGCACCATCCTGCAGCTCCATATCCCCATGGGTTGACACCAGAGCAGGTGACTCCTGCTGGGCAGAGCAAGAGCAGGGGGAGAGTAGGGAGGGTGATGAAGGAGTGTAACAGGGCAGGATCAGTGGCGCTGCCACACATTAAATCCTAAAAACCTGACATGAGGCAGCATGGACTTGTGCTGGCTATGTAGTAAGAGCAGATCCGAGTAGTCCTATTAAGCAATGTCAGTTGCCCACAAGATAAGAGGACAAATGTCAAGGAGACCTCCTGCCTGATGCTTGCCAGAGCTGGATACAGCATGGGCATTGTGGGCATGCTGCACCACTGCTGGTTAGGATTCGTCTTCCCCTTCTGAGTAAAAAGGCATCAAATTGCCACTGAATAAAACAAGTGTGAAATAGCCATGCATGCACCACACAATATCCAAAATTATGTATCCATGTCTTTTAAAAGCTAATTTCTGAAACAGATCTTGGAGTAAAACAAAGCAACGTGCAAACGCAGTGATGTTAATTATGGCATGCAAACCTATGCAAACTAGCTTGGGGGGAAAGTCCCTTTGAACTTATTGGGACTTATTCTCCAGGTAAACATGCATAGGACTGGGTTTCAGAGGTTACAAGGACTCTGAGAACATAACAGGAGCCCTGCTGGATCAATTCAAAAGTCTCTCTAATACAGCACTCTTTTCTAAATCCTTCAATATTTTTTTCCTTTGTTACTTTTCTTGAACAAATCTGATGCCTCTTGCAACAATTCCTCCTGTTCAGATCTGTAAAAGGCCACCTTCAATTTCTTCTTATTCACTTTTGATATTTTCCTGCACTTTTTATAGTTCTGCTGGCTGTATGAAAGCCACTAACTCCCTCAGTTTCTCTCAGTCTACTGTCAATTAAATATAGTCTTTACTATCTGTATGCCAACAATTTCTATTTTTGAAAAATCCTTTTTCCCTCAAGGTTTTATTTTCCCCCGGATAAATGTTTGTGTCACTCTACTTCAAAGTTTGATGTATTACTAAAGGCTATTAAAGCTTAATTTTAATTTGAAGTAACTGGAAGCATTTCCTCCACCCCTCCACCACCTTGGTCTGTTTATTTCTCCTGACTGAAGTTTCTACAACTTTCCAAACATTTATTATTTGCATTTATACCTCACATTTTACCTCACATAATTTCAAGTTTTGAGGTTTGAAAAACTACTGCTTGCCTGCTATGGACATGATCTATTATTTTCTGCCATTGCCTTATTTCCTTCCCTTTCACAATACTTTCACTTTTATTTTGATTATATTTTTGTGTCCACTCCCTATGTTTGTCTTTGTGTTTTGTAGTGATCTATGGCCAATTGCCTATCCTACATCACCATGCTATATTGTCACCCTTCTGTCTCACTGATTGGTCTAGGGTTCAATCTGTAAACCTCCTTTACCTCAGAATGCCAAATGCAGGGGAGTGGCAGCAGGATGCAAGAATCTTGTTGTCTTGTGCGCTCCCTGAGGCATCTGGTGGGCCACTCTGTGATACAGGAAGCTGGACAAGATAGACCCTTGGCCTTATCCAGCAAGGCTCTTTTTAGATTCTTACGTTCACCTTCATACCCCAATAATACATGACGGAAGAGGTTTGTTTTGTAAATGGATCACAAATTAATGCATATCACGCAGCAAATCCCACCTCTCCTGATACCCACTCAGTGGCATAGCTAAGGAGATGCAGGAGGTAGCAATTGCACTAGGCAACAGGTTTTAGGGGACAACAAGCTGAGCTTGATACTGGTGACCCAAACTGTGAAAACCTTGTTCTGTATCCCATGCCATCATGTTATATGTACATTCCAGTCATATCCCAATACCATCATGTTATATAGCATTGGAAAGATAATTTAATGCTGCATGCAATGAAACAAACCATGTTGAAATGTCTATATTCAATCAAACATTATGGCCAATTAACCAGAAAGCCATAGTTCCAGTGATGTTATCCGGGCGCGCCAAGAACCGGAACACCCGGCTGATTGACAGCCCTCTGCTCCTATGGCGGAGGGCTGCCACGCCTCCCTGCGCCTCACAGAGCCCAAATCGTTCCATTTCAGAGCGATTTGGGATGCGAGGGAGGGAGGGAGGGCCCAGCAGCAGCTTGCCCATCCTCCGGAGAGGCGGCGCAGCTCGGGCCCGTCCACAGAACTAGAGGAACAGCGTACCGGGCCATTCCGCCTGGATGACGCCACTGCATAGTTCTGTTTGTTTACTTAATTCATTAAATTGATTTGGTCATTGAAGGTGGGGGCTACAAAATCTTCTGTGCCCCAGGTAGCAAATGCCTTGGCGATGGCACGGCACTCCCTTTAATTGGGGGCTTCTTTCTTGGAGGGAACAGTCATCTTCCCTCTTTCAAGCACTCTTCCCCTGACTCAGGCTCAATCTCTTCTTGTCCTTCCTCTCATAAAGGATGAGACAAAATGCTTTTTATCACTGTACTGGGTTTTATCTCATCCTGTAATGAAAAGGGACGTTCCGTTCCACAAACCTTGGCCTTGGAATAAGGAATCGGTCTGCTTACTCAAAAATAGTGAGGCGTGATCCATTGTCGGCATTCTCCCAAATGTTTATAGGCCCTCCATTCTGAAGACTTCCTTGGATCAAAACTGTTAAGAACCCAACCAGCATGACTACCAGTTGAAAAGCATCCGTCCAGACGACAGCTTTTAATCCTCCCTAAGACAAAGGAAAATAGAAGGTGTGTATTTGCCTTCAAGTTAGACGCCTCAAGAAAAATGTTCAAAGCTTAAATCATAGGAAGAGTCTATTACGTTGGGTACTAATTGTGTCCAGGCAGAGAAGGGTCAAGGGAACAATTAGTGTGCTGCTGCATGTTCATGAGTTTGATTTTCATGGCAAAAGGTATAGTTTCAGAGCCTTCAAAATGTTCCTGGACCATTCCTATCTTCTCTTCTATGCATGCTCTCATACTAGTTCATGGCCATAGCTCTCCCAATCTATTGCCATTTCAGGGTAGGGGAAGAAGCAGCCATACGTACTGAAGCCTACTCCTGTCTTGCTGTGCTGCTAGGGCCATTTCTGTTCCATGCCAGCACCCCATGATAGGACTTTCACCATGATCCAGATGTAATCATGCGGGATTAGTTGGGGCAGAAAGGAGATGGGGATGGCATTTCAATGGCCACGTGAATGTACATGCCCATTCACATGCTATTCACTGTTTGGGAACCACTGCTACAATGGTTTCCCAAACTGTGAGCCATGGCTCCCAATGGAGCTGGGGAATCCTTGTGAAAAGCCCACCACCCTATAACAATTATAGCAGCAGTTCTCAAACTGCTGGGTCCGGGACCCAACTGTGGGTCATGACTCAATTTTTGGTGGTTCGCAGAACTGACTGGGCAGATTAGGTTATGTGCATCAAGGGTTAAACTAGCTGCTAGGGGGGAGCACTGTTGCCCAATCACCACCATAGGCACACCGCTTGGCATTTATAAATCAGATAGCAGCCTCCAAAAGGTTTGAGAACCACCAATGAATAGGATTGTAGCCCTAATGGGGAACCACAACCAATGGAAGGTAACCAAAAACAATGGAGGACAGAGTGCCTATACCTTTAACCATTGTCCAGAATGGAAGGTTCAGCTTTTTAGACCCTTCCCTGTTGAGCTGCACCTGCCAAAATTGCCTCTTATGGACAATAGTTAACACTCAGTCCTCCATTGTATCTGGTCACCCTGGACCAATGGCCCAGTAGGTCAAGGGAGCCACCAGTTAAAAAAGTTTGCGGACCACTGAGCTAATCCAAGAAATGCAACCAGGCAGCACCATGGAAAGAAAATATAACATGTCAGAGTAAGACTTGCCTGCACTTTGTCACTCAGAAATGTGACCTGTAAGACTGAAATGTACCAGAAGGAAGACTTGTTATTACAGAACCTGCTGGTGGGGAAGGATGAGCCCCGTACTAGACAGGTGGCCGTATTTCTAAAGCTATATATAGAGGATAGTCATAATATTTGTTAATGTGTGTGTCGTGTCCTCTGTATGTTGTACTGTTGTATGCTAAATTTATTATGCCAATAAAGGTTCAGAATCAGAATCAGACTAAAATGTAGAAGGATTAAATTAGGGCGCAATCCTAACCTGGAGTTAGGCCGGCACAGTTAGGCCAGCAAAGTTTGGCTGGCACAAGGGACCATAAAGTATGTTTGGACCACTCTCGGGATCAGAAAAGCCAGCACACAGAGGTGTGCCATCCTCCCTGACTCCATGAGTGGTCCAAATGCACTGTACCGTGGCCCTGGTAGAGCCAAATTTTGCTGGCCTAACTGTGCCAGCCTAACTCCAGGCTAGCATCGCACCCTTAATCAGTGACAGAATTGGACTTGCTCTGTTTTAGATTACGGGAAGAGGCAAGTCATTCAAAGCAGCCAGTTATTTCTACTCAGACACTTGAAGAGGAATTGCTGTTATTGCTCCCTTATCTGAGGCACTTTGGCCTTGGCTTTTTACTTTCTCAGGAATCCTTTGAAACAAATTGTAGCATGAGAAAATAAAGTTCTGTTTTACTGCACGTGTGCAATTGCCATGGGACTCCGAATCCTTTATGTTCACTACTATAAAAGTTAATGGTGATTGGCACTTTTTCGTTCAAGCCCTTTTGGGGCAAAACTTATTTATTTGCACTGTCTGTTTGCCAAGTACATACCAAGGTACAGTAGAAGGTGCAAACGATCCCTGTTGCAAATACTGAGCCCCAGAGATGAAATCCTGTCACTGGAAAGCCAAAGGAAATCACATTAGGTACAGTTCATCTTAATATCTGAGATGAATCGTTTCTACTGATGGCTTCCTATTTTGTCCATGACTGCTTGCAAATTATTATTAATTACATTTGAAGAAAGCATTGGACAAATATGCAAAATATTTACATAAAGCATGCTGAAAACAGTACATTATAGCCAAAATCCAAAGAGCTACTTTTAGTATCAACAGTTAAATTTCTTTTTTACTTTTTTTTTTCATGATCACCACACCTTCCCCAGCTCACATTTGCTTCCGAGGTCTTTCTAGGCCATGGGAAATCTGGCGTTACCATTGACATTAATATGAAAATTGGAAGAACAAAACCTGTCAAAGTATACATCATGGTCTTGGATCATTACCCTGAACTGAGTACTTTGCCAAATCCTTGAAAAAGTGTTGAGCACACACAATCTCTGGTTACTTTTTAGCTGAAAGAAAGGGCAGCAAATAAATAACTCTGCAAAATGACGGGAAGGTGGAAGACTGCCAAATGGGCAGGTAACAGGAGAACACAAAATCCTTTTTCAAAGTATTAGGGTTTTATGTTTCTCCTTTACTTCTTGTGTTGTGACAAAAATAACTGGCAAAGCTGTCTGTCTTGGCCTCGGAACAAACCTTGGTTGAGAGCCAGAGCAGGAGCATAGACGACCACTCCAGTGTAAAGGATCTATGAAAGAGCAGAAAGAGCATGAAAGGAACAGACCTGAAATATCTACTAAATACATCCTAACTACAGGACTGTCCAAAAAAAGGAGCAAAAATAGGACATGGAAACTCAACATTTATATTCTGGGACGCCACAAAGAAACTATACATTCTGCTGGCATTCTCACACAAGGACCAGGCAGGCTCTTGCGCAAATGGGAACATGTGTCTGTGCATGCATACACCCCCATTCTTATGAGGTTTCCTCATTTGGGTGTAGCATCCCATCTCATCCTGTCCCCAAATTTTCTGCATTACAGTATCTTTTTTTTTCTGTCATGGACCCAGGAATGGAACCATTGAGCTCAGGTAATGAGGCATGTGAATCTGAGAAGATGGACTCGGTGGAAGGAATTACCACTACACAGACGCTGGGAGCACCTTCTTCAGAATTTCCAAGGGAAGGGGCACCCCTTGAATTGGGCTTAGTATCCTCTCCATGGCTGTGAGCATCCCACAAAGCTCTCCTTTCTTCTTCCGACTCTGAAGCCTCATCTGACCACATCCTCCCCAAGCCACTAGAATTAACACTGCAGAATGAGGTGAAGACCCTTTGAGCAAACTTCTCAGGGGGGATGGACAGAGCTAGCCATCTTGCATTCCTCAGCAGGTTATTAAATCTTTTCTTGCTTCACATCACTGCTAGGACAACATTGCCTTGATTGCCATGTCTGGCATAGCCTTGGAACCGTCCATGGTCCTGACCTCCTGTGTGTTCTGCTTTCCTTGTAAATTGTTGGACGCCTGGCTCCTGGGACTATGTTGGTGCCATGAACTGGACTCCTTGCACTACCAGCACATTCATTTTGGTACCATGAACAGGGTCGTTTTTCATGATGGCCAGAGTACCAGCAATCTAAACTTTCCTCCAACTGGGCAATTGTCACTATGAAGAATGTGCAATATATAATGAAATCCACAACATTTCAAAGGATTGGCAGAGAACTATGAAGGTCCATCAGACTTGCTCAGCAAACAGTGTTCTAATTTGGGCTATATTCTGATCTTTAACTTAGCATAATGTCTCTCTCCACTTCCTTAAACTTTGTGTAATGTACAAACCATTGTCCCACATTGTAACAGCAATCTGATTTTAACTTAACAATGCTAAATCCTTATTCTGTAGAATTGTCCACAGCCTCACCAAAAAATTTGCAAGGTGAGTAATTTCTAGCAAAATTGTCAATCTAGGCTGATGCTGCTATTGTTATTCCATTTGGTGGATGGAATTCCTTAGAGGAGCAGTTTCCAAACTTACCAGCATAATGGCTCCCTTCTTCCACCATGTTCTCTTCCTAGATCTTCCTCATCTTGGAATATGCAAGATCTCACACTACTATTGCAAGACCCCACAAAAATAGCATGCAAAATTGTGTGATCCAAGATGGGGGCACCCAGGAAGAGAATGCTGAGAACATCCCATAACACCCCTGCAAGTCAGTGGCGGACGTTGGGGGTCAAGGGGGCAAATGCCTCTGGGCACCAGGCTCTTGGTTGCCCCCACCCTTGGTTGCGCATTCTATCACCAATCTGCTCCTTGGGCTGCCCACTGCTTCCTTTTAACAGAGGGGAAGAGGGCAGCCCCCAGAGGGTCTTCTGAAAGTGAATGAAGCTGCACACAACCTCCCCAGCCCTCAGAAGTCCTTCTGAGGCCTTCTGGAGGCCAAAAACCCATCATTTCAAGTTTGCTACATATCTCATTATCCGTGTCTCTGTCCTCATTATCTATTTTTCAGAGACTTTCTGAAGGCTGCCGGGACCTGACCTCTATAAAATGGCCAGCACAAGCATCCGCTGGCCATATTTAAGGGGTCCATGCTGGTCATAGGTGGCATCTTGAAGATCCCTGCAGCCTCTGGAAGGTCTCTGCAGCACTCAGAGAGCTTTTGGCACTTCCTGCTGCACTCTGCTGGCTTCCTGAGAGTCTCTGCTGGATTCTTCTGATGGCAGATAAGGTGCAGATAAGATTAGGTGCAAATGATGATTTGCACCTAATGCCACTGATCCTCTAGGATCAATGGTTTGTTATCTGCAAGCATTTCCAGGAACGTAACCCTAGCAGATAATGATAATTGATTGTATTTTATGTTGCATGTGTCCAAGTTTTCTTAGAAAAGAATGAGGAAGTCCTTTGCAGAGAAGCTCCACACAAACAGGAGAGCCACTGGCCCACAGTCAAACTACCTGGCCCACAGTCAAAGGATTTGGCCCACAGTCAAAGGATTTAGTAATCAGAGTCTTTGTCACACATACATATTGACAACATGTCTTACCGTTTGCACGATGTAAATCAGTGTTGCAGCAATACGAACAGGCTTGTTAAACCTTAACTCCAAATACTAGGGAAAGGGATAAATATAATAATCAAAACGTATCTAGGTCTCCTATGACATCTTATTTACCAACTACACCTGGTAATGACTGTGAAATTGCTCTTATTAGCACTCATTCAGAAACCAATTTTTTTAAATATAGAGGGCTCAGAAAGGGATCGTAGGAGCTTCCTGTAGCTGATGTGACTATTTCTGAAGACAGTACAGTATGGACAACAGTACAGTATAGTTGAGTGCACTAAAATGATAGTCTCTTTTCCCTACAGAGTGTGCAGTCATAGCAATCTGGATCTAGGACATCAAGTAGTTTGGGGACAATGGATTTGCTCAAAAGTTTATGAATGTCTCAGTTTAATTATTTGATGCTAGAGTGTATGCATGCATGTGCATTGAATAGCAAAAATGATTGACTAACCTGAAAGTAGCCAGTAATAAAAATCCAACTATCTAACCCCCCCCAAATACTATGCACAGCCCTACAGTTAAACATGTGAGTTAAACATAATTAAACTCAAAGAGATGTTCAAATGATCCCCTATAAATGTCGTTCTATTTAGCAGTAGAAGTCATTATGTGGCACAATGCACATGGCACTTCATCACATGTCCTGTGAGAATAAGCGAATGCAAACACATGCACGAGGATGTATCTTGTGGCAGCCATTTGTTCTGGCTGCTCCAGCATTACTGGGGCCTTCAGATATGAGAGATGTTGAACTGGCATCCTTGTGATGTGGGCATGGCATCCAAATTGAGCCATTAGGGTTCCAGGGGTGATGTACCTTCAATTGCTCAGTGCTTTGTGTTGCTTTGACCTTCCCCAAAACTGTACCAGTTCTCTATCTCATTATTCCAGTGGCATGCTGTACAGAGGGTCCGGGGGGGTCACAGAGGCTGGAGTGGCAGTGGAGCAGCCACAACCACCACCGCTTGCTCACAGCTGCTCGAGCTGCCACAGGCGGAAAGTTGCGTGGTGTTTGGCCTGCCCACTGCCCCTGTGCTCAGAGCACTCTCAGAGGCGGTCCAGGCCAGGAGTGTGCCCCATGGCAAGGTGACGAAACCGCACCCCCGGCACGTTGCCCCGCCCCCGTGCATCTCCCCGCCATGCCTCCGTGCACCCAGAAGAGCTCCATTTTGGAGCGTTCCAGGCACACAGGAGGGCAGGAGGACCAAAAAGCACCCGGACTCCGCGCAATGGCGTGCGGACTCCATGCAATGGCGCACCCCGCCGCCCAGCGCCCATGCGGCTTGACATCCCTGCACTCCCCCCTGGATCCACGACTGAGCACTCTGAAATGTAGTGCGGTGGGGGAGGTAGGACAGGGGGCTGCCGGAGGCAGGAAGCCAAGGTCAGGGGGTGGTGATAACTGACCCAACCAGGGCAGAACCTTGGCTGGGAATGCCACTGCCCCATTCCTTGCCTTTCTGCCTTAAATTTCTCTTTATCCAAATATGCCATCAGCATCCTGAGTTGTCCCCAACAGTACTGCTCTGGATGCAGTAATACAGCGGCACAAAGGGATACTTTTTTGTTGTTGTTCTTTTAAACTTGACATCTTTATAGGCATTTATTTGAACAGGGCTCCAAGCAGCTTCCAGTGAACTGCAAGATCCGACATCCAAAAGATAAAAGCATTTCACTCTGCTATCACCGGTGACCCTTGGTCATTTCACAATCCATGTCTTGCGCTTCTGAGTGAGAAAAATCAGTTTGGAAAATCTCATTTTCGCTTCATGAACCATTTTTTGAACCATGCCTGTCACTAATGACAGTCCACATGTTTAACTGTAGGGCTGTGCATAGTATTTGGGGGGGGGTTAGATAGTTGGATTTTTATTACTGGCTACTTTCAGGTTAGTCAATCATTTTTGCTATTCAATGCACATGCATGCATACACTCTAGCATCAAATAATTAAACTGAGACATTCATAAACTTTTGAGCAAATCCATTGTCCCCAAACTACTTGATGTCCTAGATCCAGATTGCTATGACTGCACACTCTGTAGGGAAAAGAGTAGTCTCTTTTATTTTTCATTTCATTTTAGTGCACTCAACTATACTGTACTGTTGTCCATACTGTACTGTCTTCAGAAATAGTCACATCAGCTACAGGAAGCTCCTACGATCCACTATGGATCCACAGGCCATAATTCCCTGGATCTCAAGTGCATTCTGTAGCCACTGAATTGCCCGGCTCCTGCTCATCACCCTTCGTTATCCATGCCAGCTCTCTGGGTTGATTTGTGCATTACAAGTAGAAACTTCAAGTGTGCACATCACCACTCATACCAGGTTCTACTCCTCATAAGTAAGACATAATATTCATCCCATGCAAACAACTGCTTACAGACACATGAAAGAAAACTAACAGTTGGTCATATTGACCATATTCCATCCTATTAACTCAATGTGTTCAAGAGCTGTTGTAGCACAGGTTTTAAGTGTATAAACGGGCCATTCCTAGTTCAGATCGCAGCTCGGCCATAATGTCACTTATAGCACAATCCTATCCCCCACCATTAATGTCTCTGCAGTAGTACTAATGGAGCATGTGCTGCATCCAATGGCAGGGGCAGGGGCAATTGAACAGCCTGTGAGAGGTGTTTTTTACTTTCTCCCCCATAGGGCTGTCCAACTGCCTGTGGGTCTCCTCTGACCTACAACAGGCATTTTGCTGGCATACGTCCAAAGAGAGAAAAGGGGCAGGGTGGCCTGGAAAATGGAGGATAGGATCCTGGTGCAAGTCTCCCTCCTCCTGCCCTGCTCTGCCCTGCCCTATCCCTCCCCACCCACAATATGCCTCCCCGGCCAACTTATAACTGGGAGCAACTGCTGATCACACCGTGCCGCTGCCCATTTGGGGTAGTGGCCAGGAAGCATGTGAAAGTGGCCCATCATTTGCACTGCCAGAACACATGTCTGGCAGTGCAACACCCAGATGGATTGGGTCCTCAGTAGGCAATCCACTGTCTCGCAATCTCAGCCCTCAGCTGCAAGAATTGTAATACCAGCTTGCTTTATAGGTGAGGTTTACCAAGATGATATACGAGGAACACTGAATGCAATATTATTGAGTTATTATTATTAACTGGAGTCATATTATTAATTGGGGTGATCATCTATTTTGAATGGACCGATTGATTAGCTGATTTTGATTTATATCCAATCAAGCTTAGCCGAGCAAGCTTAGACAGAGGTTACCACAAATTTCGCATGTAAAATATAACATTATTGCTTTCCAATAATCTCTTCATTATTGGATAATGATAATGTATTCATTATCAATTGCAATAATTTATCATTCCAATTAAAATCCCAATAATGACTATTCTAATAATATATTATTAGAAAATAAATATTGGATAATTATTGGAGATAAAACTGTATCTCAGGCAGGCATTCTATACATCCTGGGAGTAAATCCCACTGAACACAATGGAACTTATTTCTCAATAGACATACATACATTTGTGCTGTTAATCAATAAAAAGACATTTCATTACAACAGAAAGCACATTCAATATGTATATCTGTTAATTGCCTTGACTGATGTTAACAGGTTCCCGTTTGTGTACTCAAGATTACAGTGTGTTTCTCCGTGTGTAAGAAAAGAAAACCTTACCTCATATGTGCTTGTGATTCCAGATCTATAGAATACAGGTAAGAAGAGTTCTGAGGTCAAAATGATGACAAAAGTATAGGCAATGAAGAACAGAATGAAGGCAGCCCCGTGGCGATACACCTCCGCTGGGGTCCCCAGCACAGTCACTGCAGACATGAAACTAGCCGTGAGAGAGAGGGCTACTGGTCCACAAGTCATCTGCCTGCCACCAACTAAGAAGTCCCTGGAACTTTCCTTTTTCCTCTCTTTGATTGCAAAAAAGACTCCGATGCCAGAGGAAATAAGAAAAAGCCCTGCAAAGACAACATAGTCCCAGGCGACAAAATTTTTCACATCTGGTGGGATAAAGTTGGTCATGGTGCTTCTCATTGAGCCTCTCGGAGATTGAGTTTAGCTCCTTAAGTTTCTTAGAGACTGGTTCTCCAAAGGGAAAGATACCTCTCCATGATTTCACGAGGATAATCTTTCAAGGGAATAATACAATCCAGCAGATTCTTCAGGTGTCAAATGCACTCAAGAAATCAGATTTGATACAGGATTAAACAAGGCTTGTTGAGGGTTCCCATGTGATTATTGACTGACTTGTCAAAGGGAAAAAAATCAAGGCCTTTGTGAAATAGCCATTAGAAAAGGAAGGAATGCCACAGTCCATACCCTTTTTATCTGACAAGGTTCTTTTTTTATTTAAGGTTAAACATTACTTGGAGACATTGGTTCACGACTCATTTAGATTGGTCAGCACTTTGCATAATAAAACAGGGGCCATAGAACAATATATAAACCAGACGGGAAGTGAAGGGCTTTTCTGTAGGATAACTTTCTTCTGTTTTGCAACAATATAAGACTACTTCTTGACTTTTAGAACCCTTGAAAATCTGAACATCGAGTTAAGCCAGACTGGCATGCAGTCACACATTGAGGATGACAGATCCATACATTTCAGGCTGGGACCAGATGGTGTCAGCACATCAGAATTGTATGGATCCTGAGACAAAAATCTAAGGACAATGCAAACACATGTACCGTAATCTGTGCAAGCTGGGGTGCAGCAGAATTTTTGCAGTGCTTCAGACATAATTTCCCCATTGGCCAAGTCTGATGAAGGATTGCAGAGTGCTGCAATTGCAAGCATTACCGTTTTGCAAACATTATAGGATTGCAAACATTACAGTTCATTACATGTGTGTATGTCATCCCCATGCTGATGATCACATTATAATTTGAGGATTTAAATCGCTAGTTGCAACCAAGGAAAGAGTACACTGTCAGATGCTATCAAATGCAGCAAGAGTGATTCAAAGGGTAAGAGAATGAGGAATATGACATAGGAATGTGTAGTGCGAATCTGTCTTATACTGAGGGCGCAATACTAAACTGAGTTAGGCTGGCATAAGCTAAGCCAGAAAAGTTTGGCCAGGACAAGAGCCTCCGTGAAGTACGTTTGGACCACTCTCGGAGTCAGAGAGGCCAGCACACAGATGTGAGCCATCCTCCCTGATGCCGAAAGTGGTCCAAATGAACTTTACAGTGGCCCTTGTGCTGGCCAAACTTTGCTGGCTTAGTTTATGCCGGCCTAACTCCAGTTTAGGATTGCGCTCAGAGTCAGACCATTGATTCCTCTAGCTCAGTCTGACTGGGCAGCGAGTCTTCAGGGCTGCAGACAAAAACTTTCTCTGCTTTATCTGAGGTAGCAGAGATTGAACCTGGGGCCTTCTGCATGTGTGCTGCAACACTGAGCTGCAGCCCCTCCCTGTTAACCAACCTATCTCCTTCTTCTTCATCTCCCCTCCCCTTCTTTTCCTCAACTGGTTGCTTGCCAGCCTCCAATCATGTGGCGCTTCTGTGCTTGGCAATCCATCCACAACAAGAGCCTGAACTTTGACCAATTTTGCCACCCCTAAACTCCAGCATACAGTTCAATGAAATAGTAATCCTGTGTCCAGTTGCACCGTGCAGGTTACAATTGCGCCCTGTGTGGATTATTTTGTTGTGTTTGTAGACATTTCAATTTTGAAATGAAAGACATTTCAATAACGTGAGCCCCTGGAATCGGAAGCGGTATAGCTAAGAAGCAGATTTACCACTTCATTGAGGTCTGTGTGTACCTACTGGGAGCACCGGTCTTGTCACTGAGAATGGGTTTGGAGCAGTGGTGTCATTCAAATGATTTAGGAACAGGAACTCACTTTTGATTGGCACTTGTCAGGAACCCAGAACTAGCCACGGAGCCCGTTAGGATCCGTTCTGGTCCGTTCCCCCTGAATGACATCACTGCCTTTAACCCTCTGAATGCCGGCCAACCAAGAAGAAAAGCTCTTTGCAGAGGAATTGGGAGGGGGGAGGAGGGAGAGTGAAGTGGACAGAGTCAGCCCTAATTTTAACTAGTGGAACTGAGTTCCCCCACGTTCCCCCTGCATGACATCACTGGTTTGGAGTCACTTACAGCACAATCATAGACTTGGGTGATGCTGGTGCAGCAATCGCTGCACCGGCCTCGGGTGTCGCGAAAGCACCATAAAACAGGCCACAGCATCCTGCAAATAAGCAGTGCTGGTGGGAAAGCCTGTGCCAACCTGCCAGCACTTGATCCCAAAAGAGTGCCCAAAGGAGCAGGTAAGCACCTGCTCAGCAGTGCCGGGACTGGGGGAGGGTGGTGAGGAGGTTAATGGGGCAGGGGTGGAGACAGGGGTGGATGGCAGTGATGTCATTCAGGGGGAACGGACCAGAACGGGCGTTCCGGATCCTAACGGGCTCCGTGGCTGGTTCCGGGTTCCCGACAAGTGCCAATCAAAAGTGAGTTCCTGTGCCTAAATCATTTGAATGACACCACTGGTGGATGGGCCCAAGGAGAGGGTGGGTGCAGGCTGAATCCTATGCCTCCTCTCTAGCTAGAAAGCTCAACACAGGGCTTCTCAAACTTGCACCAGCCATTTGGCAGGCACAGGTCTCAGTAGCTTCGTTGTTTTACCCCTTATCTTTAGGAGACTCCCAGTGCTAGATACAATGTGGGCTGAGCAGCCCTGCTGCTCCAATGTTGGTTAGAATTGAGCTATTCGAGAAATTCATATTATGATCCAGTGATTACAGGTTAGGCAAAATATAATTGGATATAATTAGCCTTTCTCTTTAGTGCAGTATGTTCCTCTTTTTTTCAGAGAGATGTACATTTCCATGAGCTGGATAATTCTTCAGCTACTCTATACTACTGGAAAACAGTACAATGGCACTTGTTGCACAGAATTTAATTGTTTTGTTCATTGTTAATAATAAATCTACTGAACACGGGCAACAGCTAATAGATAAACATGGCAATGGTAATGCCATACTATGACAGCAAGAAGGTCTTTGGGTCAAATACCTTCTACGATTTGTAAGAGAATATTAACTTGACACCCCACAAGCCAAGAGTTCCATTCTTTGACAATGAAATAGCAAGCTGAGAATAGAAGGATTGCCTAAAGTATTTATTCCTATGGATTCAACGTTCTTTTTAAGAAACAGGAATGTGGAATAAATTTGTATTTTCACAATCATTTGTATTGTCAAAAACTTCATTCATACAGTCCCCGGGGGGTCGATCCAGCTTCAGATCCCACATGCCAGCTTATCCCACATTTTGCGGCCTATCCCACTCTGCCAGCAAAATTATTATCATGTGTCCAAAAAGATCCATGGGCCATGGGCATTCAGGAAGCCTTTCAAGGGGTAAGTAATTTTTGTGAGCTTTTTACTTTTTCAAAAGAGTAGTAAAAAAAATTTAAGCTGTCCAATCACACACACACACACACACACACACACACAGAGAGAGAGAGAGAGAGAGAGAGAGAGAGAGAGAGAGAGAGAGAGAGAGAGAGCCTCTGTGGACTGGTGCACCTCCTTGAACTGGCCCAGTCAACTCCCAGGTTGGCACAAATGTGCCTTATGCTACTTCTGCTACAGGGCTGGGCCTGCATAAGAACCTTATACTGGCCCAGTGCAACATTTGGCTTGCCAACCAGCACCCCCACGTTGGTGCTACAGCTCTTGGGGCGACACTAGCAGTAGCCACCCTTGTGCCAGCAAAACTCAGCAGGTGCAAGGCCATTTCTGGGAGGAGGGCAGGCGAGCGGGTGGTTCTGGGCAGGGGGGTGGGCAGGCCGGTGGATGCAGATCAGAGGAATCGAACTTAGCAGGCGCAGATCCAAGGAAACATATGGGGAGGCTCCTCAGCGCATCGAAAGCGCACTGGGTATGGCTCAGACCTGCCAGCCTCACCATTCCAGCACACCTTAGGATTGCACTCTAAATGTAAGTTCAAGAGTAAGAATACTTACATACTTTTTGACAAGGGCTACAAAGAGATGCAGAAGGGATACCAGTAGTAGACACTAGGAAAAACACCATGCTGGGGTAAAGACAGGAAGTTGCTCTTCCTCTGCTAAATATAAGAGGACTGTTACCAGATGACTGTTACCATTTCATTTCAACAATAAAGGCCGATGCTCCACTGTAGTTGCAAACCGCAGCACACTTTTCCTGGGAATAAGTTCCTTTGAACACAACGGGAATTTTCCAGAGGAGCCACACATAGGACTGTCCTGCTCAAACTCAAGTGACTTTCAAGTGCTCCTGATAACCCTAGAAATGAGGACAATTTTTTAATCATTTCCTCTTGATGGCTGTCAAACATAGACGTATATCTATATGAGATCTTTTCTTTTTTGCTTTAATCCAGAAGTTATTATTAGGGACTGAAGTGACTTCGCAATTAATGCATTTTCAAAGATTGGTCCTGAACGTCTCTCTACCTGTTTTCAAGACACTTGGGCGTTAAGCACAGTTTGTTCTAACCATAACATGCCAGCACCTCACTGTGTACCTGAACAAGCAAATATAAAGTTGTGCCATTCCTTCAACTTCCAGTAATACTTCCTAGCTTTTTTCACAATTATGCGTAAATGCCTTCATTCAAGTCAGTCCTTATCACCATGTTAATGCATAACCAATACATAATGTTAATTGGAAGAGAATATCTCAGGTGCAATAAGGAAGTAAGAAAGTACTTTGTTTAGGACCCTTAAAATCTTGTGCAATCAATAAGGTTTGACAGTAAAAATGATTAGATGTCCCTCTTACGAGCAATTTGGAGTGACCAGACTTCCAAATGTCCCATGCCTACTCTCAGTTCCAAGTTTTCTGATTTGTTAGATAACACAGTCCCAGGGAAAACCAGTGACCTTTTTAAGTAAAGTGAAGGAAGGCCCAAGGACTATTCACAAGTGTTCCATCCATCTATTTTGCTTATCAAGTAATATGCTATTCATCAAGGTTACAAGGAAAGCTATGTTTAACCACAATGTAGCATAGGATTATTCTGAAGCCAATTTCATGTGCATGCAATTTTAACCCAAATAATAGCTTGAATGTGGGTGTCCCAACACTAACAGCACAATCCTAAACTGGAATTAGGCCGGCATAAACTAAGCCAGAAAAGTTTGGGCAGCCCAAGGGCTACCGTAAAGCATTTCTGGATTACTCTCGGATGGCGCATGTCTGTGTGCTGGCCTCACTGGACTCCGAAGTCCAAGCATACTTCAGTGTTCTTTGTGCTGGCCAAACTTTGCTGGCTTAGTTTATGCCGTTTAGGAGTGCGCCCTAAATTCCTAAATTCTTCAATCCATTTAGGCTCAGATTCAGGGCAGAATCCAACACACACACCCTTTTCGGCCAAAGCAAGCCACTTGCAGCAGCTCTTCTGGTGCCGGGCCAATGCAGACAGTTGCGCTGGCCCTGCACCGCTGGAGCACACCCCTGTTAAGCCACTCCTGCACCAGCCAAGTTTGGGCAAGGAAAAGGCAGGAGGGAGGATGGGACAGGGTGGAAGGAGAGCATTCAAGTGGATGGGGTGGCCCAGGGAGTGAGGGGGTCCCGATGCAGCTGTTAGGCTCCAGCCCACACGGCCCCAATTCAGGCACTGCAGTGTGCTCAGGCCTGTGCTTGCTATACAGCAGGCACAGATCTGAGCAGCTCCATAGGGGTGGCTGGTGCCTACCCTGGGGCAAGGGGACAAATGTGCCCTTGACCTGTGGAGGCGCCACGCTGCTTCCAACCTGTACTGGATACAGCGCAGGCCAACCAGCCTGCCGGTTCAAGCTCAGGTTAGGATTGCACCCTCAATCTCTTCTGAGATCCTAACTTCATCTTGATTCCCTGGCATCAGCACCTTTCACTGCTCCTTTTTCCCTAACTTTCTGGGAACGTTGGGCAAGATCTCACTGTAGGCACTGTGGGCAACCAACCTTCCAGTGTCAAAAATGCCGCCATGAGTATACAGTATGTGGCAGGATCCAAAATGTTTGGCCGGTTGAGTTTATAAGAGAACCAGCTTTATGGATGCAGAGTTAAGGGGTTGCCAGCAGATACAGCTTCAGCTTAATGATGCAGGGCAGACATTGCAGCTTACCATCCATGGCATCTCACAGGCTCAGAATTACCCTTCCACCCTGGTCTTAGCTGCTACATTTACGCCATGCTCTGTCAATAAAATTTTGGCCTGTTTAATCCCATTTGTTGGAGTCTGCCTCTTTCTTCTCCCCTCAGCAAATCCGATGCTGGCACCTCCACCGTATCCCAAGGGAAAACACAATGCAGGAGCTGCCAGCACAGGCAAATAGGACAGGAACAAGAGAAGCAAGGCATATGGGGAAAAATTGTGCCACCAGAGCAGCAACTGAGCCACGCATGCATATTGTCCATCTGGCACCCATCTCAAACAGGCAACTTTTCTGGGACCAGGCAGTACACATGCACTTTGCAAGCTTTGCAAGTACTCCCTCGGTCCAAGCAGCGTCTCCTTTGCCGGTCTGCCAGGGTGCATGCATGGAAGTGATCTCAGACTCAGGGTGCAATCCTAACCTGGAGTTAGGCCAGTAACGTTTGGCTGGCGCAAGGGCCCCGTAAAGATCACTCGCAGAGTGATCCACTCGGAGTCAGAGAGGCCAGCACACAGACGTGCTCCATCCCCCCTGACTTCGAGAGTGGTCCAAACGCAATTGACGGTGGCCCTTGTGCCGGTCAAGCTTTGCTGGCCTAACTGTGCTGGCCTAACTCCAGGTTAGGATTGTGCCTTTAGGCAAGTGCCATGATCTGCTGGGAGGGCGCAAGGCCTCTTTACGAGCAGGGCCCAATTTGACCATATTGGCCTAAAGCCAGCTCTGCCTGGTCCTGGCACTTGCTTGCTCTCACAAGACTCGGAAACAATTCATAAAAAAATCACTATAAAAATAATCACTGTTGTGCACCAATCTCTCTCTCTCTCTCTCTCTCTCTCTCTCTCTCTCTCTCTCTCTCCCCACACCACATGGATTTGGTCCCCAATGTGTGTATAGTATTGCATATGTTTTAAAGCAGTGGTATGCAAACATTTTAGAATGGGACCCACTTTTTAGAATGGCACTCGTGTCAGGACTCATGGGAGGTGGTGTCATTAACCTGGGAGTGATGTTGTGGCAGGAAGTGACATCATCAAGAAGGAAGTGCTGTCATTCTAACATAATAAAATGACATTCCTGAAACCTGAATTGGCATTCTTGGACTGCAGCAATTGTACAACCATGAAACGTCCCTGACAGAAAGCAAGATTAGAACTAAATATTCAGGAAAAGTACTGAACTGAAAACAAAATTTAAAAACCCTCACTTGAAAATTCAAAACGTTAACATTCACAAATGAAATATAACAAGAGTCAGGTCTGCAGTTTCCAAGATGGCTGCTCCCAGCATTCCACAACTCACCTGACATCAGGTCGCGATCCACCAAGCGGGTCCCAACCCACAGTTTGAATAATATTGTTTTAAAGCACAACATGTGCGTACCTCCTGTGTGCATCCCTGGCAATTGAAGGCTGCCTCATGTAATAGCCAGCAACTCAAACAAAATAAAACAAAAAAAACCCTCTCTGATTCCAAATGTATTTTTTGTTCTTTTGCAATCAAAACTAGGAACAAGATTGAGAAGAACAATCCAGCGGAAACTTTGTCATGATCACCAGAGAATTCATACTCCAGCAATTATCCAGCAGTATTTAAACCCAGCTGACACCCAGAACCTATTTACACATGTTGAAGTGTTCTGTAGAAATGCTTTTACTCAGCAATAAACAAAAACAAAGTGTAGCTGTGGATGTGGCGTTTCCTTTCATAAGCCAAGGTTTCTTCAAAGAATTCTCTCTTATCATGATGTCAGCAGGATATTTTACCTCAGGTTGAGAAGACTGATTTGTCCCCAGGTAGCCTCAATTCAGAAAACCAGAGCATCGCTCATTAATTATTCACCTGCTTTGCTGAGAGTGGCGTTTCAGTTTGACGAAGATTCCAGTATGTGCTGCTTTCATCATTTTCGACAGATAAGTGGGAAAAAACCTGACTTTTTTCAATAGCTCACGCAATGAATTTTGTGGATTGGGCAGATTTTCTTTTCTTTCTACCTATCATTTTGAAGACCAGCTGTTTATCAAGGTCTCACACCAAAAAGCGCAATCCCTCCCCACACACACAGGTACTCACTTTTGATTGGCACTTGTTGGGGTCCGCCCACCGGAAGTGACATCATAAGCTGGAAGTGATGTCGTGGCAGGAAGTGAGGTCATAGCCGGAAGTGATGTCATGACAGGAAGTGAAGTCATGATTGTTGCCATGGATGTGATCATGTTTGTAATAACTTCAGCTTGTGGTTAGTGTTGATTTAACTTCTATTGCTTTGCTTTCTAGAGATGTGTATAGACATATTTTGCTTCAACTGTTCCCTGGTTAAATAGCAGGCTAGACTGTACTAGACTGTGAGCCCTTTTGGGACAGGGAGCCATTTAACTTTAATGTTAAATGCAAGGAGCCGGCAAGGAGCAGGAGGGGGAACGGGCAACCAAAAAAAGACCGCGTGGGGGCTGGGGCTGGGGGGAGGCTGCAGGAGGAACCGGGACGCTGGATCTGCGCGGCTGGAGGGAGCGGAAGCCCCAGGCAGCCTACCTTCTCATGCTTGCTGCCTTATTCCTGGGTCTCCCTCGCTGCTGCTGCCGCCGCTGCTGCTGCTGCTGCCGCCTCCGGTCCTCTCGCTCCGTTGCTGCCGCTGCTGCCGCTGCTGCCGCTGCTGCCGCTACCACCACGCTGCCTGCCTCCTCACAGAAAGTGTAGGCAATGGCTGCAGGTGTGCAGTACACATGCACAGCTGCTGAGCCAACCAGCCGACGGGCCACCTTTGAGTGGGCGGGGCCAGCTCAATTTCTAGGAACCGGTACTCACGTAGTGGTGCGTAGTGGGTGCATGACATCACTGACACTTAGTACTATAGTTACTGAATATGTGTGAACTTTCACAATACGGCCTTTGAACTGGTATATTTGTATCAGTATCTAAACTGCAGGTTCTTAAGACAACTTCTCTGCGGCAAAAAGTAGCTACAATAGCTCTATGAATGAGATCCCCATCCAACAGAAACTTGGGGTCTGGCAATTCCCTGGCCCTGTGAAGCAATGTTTTGCTCAATGTGCATTTGCTAATCAACTCAAATATAATCTGGATAATGTGAGCTGATAAATTAACAAAACAATCTTGACTGCCTCAGAATCCACAGCTCCAGCTATGCTGAAATGGTGACTGCCAGACTCCAAGGGCACTGGGACATCACCAGTGGCATTATTCACCCGGTATGCTGGGCGGGACTTACCTTTGAGCGGCAGTCTGCCCGTTGCATCACGCCGCGTTCCACCACTTTCCCGCCCGCCCCAGCAGCGGGAAAGCGGCAGAACGCGGCGTGACACAACAGGCGGACTGCCGCTCAAAGGTAAATCCCACCCAGCGTACCGGATGAATAACACCACTGGACATCACTCCGGGTAATGATACCATGGAGCCAATTACACTATTGAGTGGGTGCAGAGTTGAGGATAAGAGGGCACAGAGTTGAGGGCGCAGAGTTGAGGAGGAGGAGTAACCCATAACAGCAGTGGCCATCCCTGCCCCCCTCCTAGGCCTAATCCTCCCCCCCCGGCTAGTTCCACGCCTCCCCACCTGCCCCCACCCCAAAAACTGTTACTATTCCATACTCCCTGGGTGCCGCAAATGTGCTTTACAGCATCTGTGCTACACCCAGTGCCAGCGGTATGCAGGTACTGCCAGCGCTGAAGAGCTCCAGATTGGGATCGAAGAGAGTTGAAGTAATATAGGATTTGGGTTGGACAAGGGCTGGGTTTACTTTTGACCTGGTTGATGCAAACATATGACTGCCTGCACCAAAGCTAGAAAGAAGCATCGCTTGTGCATCTTTTTCTGTAACTTTCAAAGCAGGCATTGCTTGACTGTTCTATAGGAACATGATGTCCTTCCTGAATCACCAAAGGCTAAGTTGTCTATTCAAGTACAGTAGCTTTCCCTTATCCACAGGGGGTACGTTCCTACTGCTAAGACCAATACCCCAAACTGTGGACTGTAGCAAACCCTATACTTGCCACATGGCATTCTGGGGCATGCTCAACAGCAATACCTCTATGTCGTTCCCCCTAAGAGTTTCCCCTAACACTATGTTGTTAGCAAGACCGCTAACAGGAACTGGTTCACAATTTCTTTCCCCATAACACTCATGACTCATCTCTCCAATGCTAACAGGAACAGGTTGGAAGGCTGCAAACAAAGACAGAGCCATAAGCGTGATGCTAACAGGAAGTGGACAGCGAGAGGAAGCAGACCACACAGGAGGCAGCTTGCTCTGCTCCTGCATTGCCTGGTGCAGAACTTACAAGCACCTTCCTGCGGGTGCTCCTTACGCATGAGTCTTCACAAGCATGATTTGCAGGACGTTTGCGACAGTAGAACTGGTGCAGCAGTTGTTGCCAGTGCTAGCTCATATTAGGATTGTACTGTGACATATCTATTGTAGCATAACGTCAACTCTAATTTCCTTCTTTCTAAGGATAAAAACTTCATAGCCTCCTTCGCTTATTTCCTAACTCCTATAGTTCAGGGCTGTAACCATAATGGGGCAGTAGAGGAACCTCACCTGATTCCCCACACTCCTTCCCTAAGGATTTTCTTATATAAAGCCTTTTAAAGATGTTACTGGATTGTAACCCATGCAGTTAAAGCAGCGAGACTCTTATATGGACAAAAATGGAAGAATAACGAGGTGCCAACTATGGATCATTAGACTGATAAAATATATGAAGTAGCAGAAATGGGCATTTTGACAGAAAGATTAAGAGATGGAAAGGTAGATAAGATAGAAGTCTATTGGAAGCCTTTTTATGAGTGGATAGATAATAAAATAGGTTAATATCAGAAATAGATGTGACTAAAATATGATTGGAAAGATAGTTTATAGCCACATATAGTGGCTATATCAGGATATGATAGGCTGTAATCCAATGGCAATTCCCTATGTGTTTACCTTTGTATACCCATTACCATGGTCTGGTTTCCCTCCCCTTATTAAATAAATAAATAAATAAATAAATAAATAAATAAATAAATAAATAAGATGTTAATGGATGTAGAAATGAACATGCATTGGCAGAAGGTAGCATCACTGTGACCAGCACATGTGCAACTTCAACATCTGAACAAAGCCTATTCACGTACACTTTTCCACATGATCAAGGATTTTGTGTTCACATGATCAAGAGAGCCTTGCCCTCCAATAATGTGAAGTAGTCCTAACACGGGCTCACTTGGAATGTGTGCATGTGTATCAGCTCATTCCAAATGTTGAAACACAGACAGGCTCATTGTGAGCTATCATAGTCCATCATTTATCTCAGCGCATTGTTGTTTAATTGCAAGTCCTGCTTCCATTTCTTTCTTCAGGCTGAAGCGGATACTGGCTGTATAGCATGCATAATGCAAAGATATTTTCAGAAGTGAATAGTTTGAATCAGCCTTTCAGATGCATGGCTGAGAGGGGAAAAATAACTACTCTTCTTTTTACATCTAATGCACAAGATACACTGAAGTCAGATATGTGGTTATTGTTCAAGTTGCAGCTTCTTCTCTAGGGATTGCAAAGGACTTTGGCTTTTCAAAGACACAACTTTAATTAATTATTACTCCCTCCAGTAAGTACAGACTTCCTTATCTTTTTATAACGAAGGTCAGCAAACCATCAGGCTTTCAATATGCATCGTGAAGCTGTAAATGACCAGCGCATTTTCAATGGTTCTCATCTTACTTTATCTAAGTGTTGTC
Source organism: Lerista edwardsae (assembly GCA_029204185.1). Taxonomy (NCBI): domain Eukaryota; kingdom Metazoa; phylum Chordata; class Lepidosauria; order Squamata; family Scincidae; genus Lerista; species Lerista edwardsae. Next base: position 927,052 of record JAJKFI010000189.1, on the reverse strand, counting down.
ACAAAGTCTCCTTGTTCTTTGCATGGCTTGATTATATTTAGAGACTTCAATAAAACGTGATCTTTGTTATTCAGTGCCAGTTGTCTACAACTGCTTTTATCTTATACAGTCCATCGTCTTTATATGCAACCTCGCTTATCTGCAAGGGCAGAATTGCTACTTTCCTCATTACTTTCCTCTGCGCTTGTTATCCACTATGCAGAGACTTTCCAAGGACTGCAAGGACCTTCAGAATGGCACCTGCAACCAGCACTGACCCCTTGGCTATGGAAGCATCTGCTGGCCATATTTAAGGGATCCATGCTCAACCCCTGCTAACTGGGCAAGAGGCACTTTTTCAAGTGCTGTCCTCTTATATTTAGCAGGGGGAGAGCAATTGTCCCTCTTCACCCCAGCACAGTGTCTTTCTCGTGGCTGTTGCTGGTGGTGTCCTCCATTCTTCTAGATTGTGAGCCCTTTTGGGACAGGGAGCCATTTAACTTGAATGTTATTATTTGCCTGTAAACCGCTTTGTGAACTTTGTGTTGAAAAGCAGTATATAAATACTAGTGATTGATTGATTGATTGATTGATTGATTGATTGATTGATTGATTGA
>JAJKFI010000189.1:892908-926446 GCA_029204185.1 Lerista edwardsae | reverse complement strand
TGATTGATTGATTGATTGATTGATTGATTGATTGATTGATTGATTGATTGATTGATTGATTGATGCTGGTTGCAGGTGCGATTTTGAAGATCCCTGCAGCCTCTGGAAGGTCATTCAGGGATCTTTTGGCACTTCCTGCTGCACTCTGCTGCTTCCTGAGGGTCTCTGCCGGATTGTCCTGATGGCAGATAACCATCTTTCGCCTAGCCCCATTGATCCCATAGGATCAATGATTCATTATCTGTGAATTCGCTATCCGCAAGGATGTCCAAGAACCTAACCCTAGTGGAAACAAGGACTGACTGTATATTGAAACTGTTTAATTGCATGTTTTGTTGGAAGGTTTCACATTTCACATAATCTGTGGATATGATGAGTTCGAGTGTTAAATGCTATTCGACATGTTGTGATGGGAAGCCCAATCCACGAGGGCTGCAGCATTTTCTGGTGCTGCCCTGGCAACGGCCATCGCAAAAATGCTGGAAAGCACTTTGCGGCAGCCGAGCAGAGGAAGGCAATGGCACAGAGTCATTCTGGGGACAGCAGGGGAGGGCATGAAGGGGCAAAATGGGGCAGGAGAGAGTGGCACTGAGGCAGGTGTGGGCAGGGCAGGCCTGGAAGGGGCAGGGCAGCAGTACAGGCTGCTGCCAGATCCTATCCTCTCTCCTGGACCTGCTGTTGACATGGGGCCACACACACTTGTGCCAGCGATTTTGTTGCTGCAGGACTATCTCAGGACATTATTCTGTGCTCCTGCATCACAGGGCAGGCAGTTCGGATAGGACTGGGCTGCAAGATACATACCCTTATGCAGTGATGTCATCCGGGCGCGCCAGGAACCAGAACGCCCGGATGATTGACAGCCCTCCGCCCCTATGGCGGAGGGCTGCCATGCCTCCCTGCGCTTCACAGAGCCCGAATCGCTCCATTTCAGAGCGATTCGGGACGCGAGGGAGGGAGGGCGGGGCCAGCAGCAGCTCGCCCGTCCTCCGGAGAGGCGGCGCAGCCTGGGCCCATCTGCAGAACTGGCGGAACAGCATACCGGGCCGTTCCACCTGGATGACGCCACTGCCCTTATGTATCTTACATACACTCAAATACATACACTCACATGTGACAACCGGATGTAGTTCTCACACATTGTACTTTCCTTTACAGTCATTTCAACCTGGGGTGATCCAATGAAACTGACTGGTAGGAGATTCAGGCAAACAAGGATTAGAGTTTGCTAACTACAGAATTAATCTACAGAATTTGCCATGTGCTTACCAACAAGTTTAGATAACTTTAAAAGGGGATTAGACAAATTCATGGATAAGTCTTTCGACGGCTACTTATGGCAACTATGTGCTACATCTAGATTGGTAGTCCATGTGCCTCTAAATACAAGCTGAAGGGGTGTGATAGCAAGAAAGGGATATGCCTTTATCTTCTGCTTGCTATAATTTCCCCTTCTCAAATCAACCCCCTCCACTTTTATCCTATATAATACACCCAGATGGTCCCCTCCTAAACATTCTAAAAATTCATTACATCAAATCAATTTGCCTTTTCAAAAATACATTTTTACTTTTATTTCCCCAATTAATTTTCTGCTTTTCCCTTCCAAAGAAAAATGCCCATTTCCCCCTTCCATCTTCTTTTAACTCTTACAGCCCAATTTCCCTTTTTCTGCTTACTGTAATTGCCAGGCTGCCAATGCCTTCTCCCCTACAGCCTTCTTTTATTCTCATAGGCAGCACCTCTGCATTTATTCTCCTGTTCCTGTCTCCAACTGCCCAAGGTGGGAGAATAAAGGTGTTTAAGGGCACAATCCTAACCAACATTTCAGCACTGACATAGCTGTGCCAATGGGGCATGTGCTGCATGCTGCAGTGGAGTAGTAGTCATGGAGGCCTCCTCAAGGTAAGGGTGTGTTTGTTCCCTTACCTCAGAGCTGCATTACCCCTACTCAAGTGCTGGAAAATTGGTTAGGGTCCAATCAGCAACCACCACATTCATGTGCCAGCCTCTACTTTCTCAAGCCTTCCCCTCCCACACATCAAACCAGGCCAGGAGCTGTTGTAGCAGGCATAAAGAAAATATAAACACTGAAACCCTTTTGAAAACTGTAAACCTCTGTGCAGAAATTGATCGATTTATTAATTGCTATTATCCTATGCATGAAATGCAATAGAAAGCTCCATTCATTCATTCATTCATTCATTCATTCATTCATTCACATTCTGAGCATGCATAGTGATTCTTACTGTGACTTCCTCTGAAAATAACAGTTGACATTTTTAGTCTTTTTCATTAAGATGGACACTGTGCAATGCGCACATAGTACAGACTTCATATTAAGTGACCAGTGCTATAAAATGTAGCATACAGTGAACCCTCAATGTAACAGATTAATGGGGGAAGAGATTCCATTAATGCTGAACATTCATTAAATCCAAATGAATTGTAGTCAATTGAGACATGTGCAAAATATATACTGTAGGACTAGTTCTTAATGATGCAGAAAATGTCTGTTTCCAAAACTGAGGGTTCACTGGGTTTGGATTATTTTCAGGTGAGAAGAAATAATCCCATCAACAGTGAGGGGTATAACCACAAGTAAATCCTCAAGATTACTATTATATTTTAAGCATCTCAGAAGCAAGTTCAGTGTTGTTCAATGAAGATAATGTGCATAAGAGTGAGCTGTTAGAGGTGAAAAATTGCCAATTCCTTAGAAAATGTTTGGTTCCACTTGCATCATAAGCATCAATGAATCTGGGAAGGGATATATAATAATTTCACTATAACATGACATATGTTGTGTTCTCTCACTGTGTTTCAGTAACATAAAAATTCATTCTCCAACCACAAGATGGCAGCCTCTTCATATTTAACTATATAGTTTCTTAGCAGTGTTATCTTAAGTATGCCATGTATATTTTAAATATGTTAATCTGGGAAAAAATAATTGTCTTAGTCATTATGTGTTTAAGGGCGCAATCCCAACTGGAATTAGGCCAGCACAGGAAGGCCAGCAAAGTTTGGCTGGCGCAAGGGACACCGTAAAGCGTGTTTGGACCACTCTTGGAGTCATGGGGGATGTCGCACATCTGTGGATGTGCCACAGCTGGCCTCTCTGACAGCAAAAGTGGTTCAAACATACTTTACATTGTCCCTTGCACCAATGCAAGGGACAATGCATTGTCCCTTTGCTGGCCTAACTGTGCTGGCCTAAATCCAGGTTAGGTTTGCACCCTTAATCACAGCAAAGCCAATAGGTATACAGTATATTAATTAGACTTTAAGCTAGTAGCCCCAAGCATCAAACAGCTGAATCCTATGAGCTGCCCTACAACAGAGGGGCGGAGTACATAGGTTTGTGATGCCACTGATGGGCCATCATGAGCCACCAATGCAAAGCATTGGACCTGCCAATATGTGACTGCATTGGACATGCCATGGGAAGGGTTGCTGGAGCTGGGGGAGGAAAAGAGGTGGGGACCAAGCCAGGAGGAGGGTAGATATCAGTCGCTAACATGCAAGTCGCATTTTATTGCAATTGGCTTAGCCAGCACTTCCTGCTTATACTTCTTAGGGTGCAATCCTAACCAACTTTCCAGCACTGGGGTAAGGGCAATGCAGCTCTGACATAAAGGGAACAAACATTCCCTTACCTTGAGGAGGCCTCCATGACTACTACTCCACTGCAGGATGCAGCATATGCCATACTGGCACAGTTATATCAATGCTGGAAAGTTGCTTAGGATTGCCTCTCAGACTTACCGGTACACTCGCTATAGAGTTGTCCAAGGAGACCCATAAGGCATCAGGTGGTTTTCCCTGAAGTAAGAGAACAGATGTTCCTGGTCATAGGATGCTGTGTGTGCCTCCATGGTCTTGTTGTATCAGAGCAAGTAGCAGGGGATCACACTGGGGCCGAAATATCTCAATTTCAAGATTCAAATGTTGAACAAGAAATTCAACGTTCAACTCATACTTAGAACGTGTAATTTGTGCCATATTTTCCAATGCAGCCTCCTTGGTACTCTTTTTGCTTGTTTGCAAATTTATTTGATTTTCATTTGCTCCAAGCATGACATTGCACAAGCTCTTGACTGACAAATGCAAATTGATCTATGAAATACTCGCAGGTAAAAAAAAGAAAGAAAGAAAAAGAATAGCATGATATATCAACCACCAAACACCGTCACCCATTGTTTTAAAACAGTCTGTTGGGAATTGCTGGGTTTACTAGAGCTTTCTCAGAAATTTCTTGATGAGAACATTTCCCCCAAAAGATAGTTTGCACACTGCTGCAGATCTTCCTCCAGGAGTGCCAAAGAATGCTATGTATGCTGTAAGGCACACTTTCAGCTTGCAGTATCAACGACAAGACACTGTATATGAACTAAATGGGCGCCCCAGAATCCTCTGCATCTTTAATGGATAGGGGATTTATGTCAGAAATGCAATGGTTTATTCCAGTGGATCTCAAAACGTTTTAGCACCAGGACCAACTTTTTCGAATGACAATCTGTCCGGGACCCACCAGAAGTGATGTCATGACCAAAAGTGCTGTCTTTGTGATGCCAGAGCCTGCTGCTTTCCTAAGAATGCAGCAATAAGGTGGGTTCTTTCACAGCCATTTTTCAAGAGCAAAGTGAATCTGAAGGGAAAAAGCCTATTTACAAACTTAACACATGCAAAACAACCACACAGCCCTCCCCCTTTCCAGCATCCCATCTTCCCATATGTTCAGTATAGCTGCTCTAGGGGCTCCGCAACCCACCTGAAATTGTCTTGTGACCCACACTTTGGGAACCACTGGTTTATTGCCAGATAAGTCAATGCAATGCGCAGGTGCTTGGACCACTGTCCCCCATCTTTAGCCGACCATCACTTTCCAGGCCAAATGTCCCCATTGTCTTGCTTGGAATCAGTAGGCAGCAGCAGAGCAGACAATCCTCCTCAGGACTGGGGCTTCAGGGTCCAGACAGGTGGACCCTCTGAGGAGGGTGGGCCTGACACTGAGATTGACACTAGGAGCCCTAGTTGGCTTATGAGATGGAAATGGGACCATGTCCACAGTCTCACAATCCAAAGACAAAGAATCAGAAGGGAATGAAGGAGAGAAATCAGCTCGCCAACACCACCTCTCTCTTTATTATTCTCTCTTAGACATTCTTCTACAAATAGGACTGGCAGAGCTGGCATTTCTTCAGCTATTGTCCAAGCCCAGCTGTGGTTTAAATCTTTGCCTGGAAAACTCAAAGGAAAGAAAGGGAAGAGGCAACGTTTCAGTAATGCATTAAATTCAGATGGTTAATAACACTGAACAGACTTTTCAAACAAGATTCATAATAACTTATCAAATATGAGTTCCGAGGGGGAAACCTGGGAATGGGTGGTATTCTGTTCTCCCTTATATTGCCATCACCTTTGTGTTTGCAGTCTGTAGTTTGGTAACATGGCCCTTCTGCTCTTTGCCCAGACGGAGTTATGTTGGGATACTGGCATTTCACTGAATCCCACAAAGAGCTTCCAAATTAAACAAGGAAGAAGTTTTCCACCACTACAGACTGAAACAATACCCAGGCATTTTCCTGGCATTTTATTTACTATTTGATTCTTTGACAACAAAAAGGGTGGGGAAAGCATAACTCATAGCTCTACAGTAAATCAAATGATGCGGTCCTCATTATTCCCCTTACCCAGTCACCCTTACATTTGTCTTCAAAATTCCACATAAGTCAGATGTAATGAAGATCTATGTAGATTATTAATAGGATCATTTTTACTTCATTTTTACTTTCTATATAGTTATATATAGTTTCCTGTGACAGATCACATCCTGCAAGCATCCCGATAAGCACAATTGAGCAGTTTTTCAGGATCTAAAATGTAGATAAACTCCAAGTGCCTAGAACAGGATTATTCAAACTGTCGGTCGGGACCCACTTGGTGGGTTGTGATCTGATGTTAGGTGTGTCGCGGAAAGTTGGGAGCAGCCATCTTGGACACTGCAGATCTTACTTGTTATATTCCTTCAATTGAGAGGTGTGTGGTTATTTTTTAATTTTGTTTTCAGTTCAGTGCTTTTCCATAATATTTAGTCCTAATCTTGCTTTCTGTCTGGGATGTTTCATGGTTGTACAATTGCTGCAGTCCAAGAATGTCAATTTAAATTTCAGGACTGTCATTTTATTATGTTACAATAACAGCACTTCCTGCTGTTCCTGCTTCCACGATGTCACTTCCTGCAACAACATCACTTCCAGGTTAATGACCATCACATCCAGTGGGTCCTGACAGGTGCCATTCTAAAAAGTGGGTCCCCATCTAAAACATTTTAACACCACTGGCCTAGGACAAATAGAGCCATTTCAGAGCAAAAAGCCTTCAGAAAGCAACATTCCAAGTAATAACTTGTCAAGTAAGATTGACAAGTAATAACAATTCTTTATTATTGGATTGATCCCAGTGTGTGCCAGCCAATAGGCGTGTGCAAGGTAGGCTAGCCCACCTTGCTCGGACACAAAGCTGAGCCAGGTCATCTCACATTTTCTAACATAATTACCTATTTCCTCCCCGTCCACTACATTAATTTATTCCATACCCAGGCCTGGCAGCTTTACATTGCTTGGATTTGCACCAGCGAATTAGCTTGTACAGATCAGAGTAGCCCCAGTGGGCAGACTGTAACGTTAGAAGGGGTCAGGGGAATACTACTCCTTTCCCCCGAGTAGACCTCCATCCTCCTCCTAACCTGCACTGGATACAGCGTAGGCAGTAGTGTCATCTAACGGGTATGCTGGGCGGGAGAAACGAGTGAGCGGCAGTTCGCCTGTTGCGAAACGGAGCGTTACGCAACAGGCAGGCTGCCGCTCACCCATTCCTCCCGCCCAGCGTACCCATTAGATGACACTACTGAGCGTAGGCCATGTGGCCCAATGCACCAGCGCTCGTTAGCACAGGGCTGCCCAACATTCAATAATGACTGAGCTAGTTGTAGCAATAAGCCAACAGCTTATTAAAGTCTCAGTAGAGCAGGCTGTGGCTAGATAAGGATCTTAGTGCCGCCAAATATGGCTGGAATTTAATGTGCCATCATTATGTGTTTTCTGATATATCTCTCTGCATACCATACTTAGTGTACAGTAGCATTCGTCCAAATCCTGAATATTTGTCTGGGTTAGGTTTTTTAATGCTTTAAAACTTATTATTCCTTTCCTTTCTGCTTGTTTTTCTGCTAGTTTCTCAGCATGTTGGGAAAAACAAAAGCGTCCTCTCTTAATTGCTACTTTTGGTACCATTTTTGTTTACTTGTTTCCAGTTGGAACATCTCTAGAACACCAGTTCTCCATTAATTTCTATGTATGATCCCAGATGGAAAAAGAGAGAGGGGGGGGGAGACTGGGATCTATCAACTTTTTGTTGTTCGACCAAAACTCTTTGTCTGGTGGTTTGCCTAGGCTAACTTGGAATCCTGGATGCTTTTTCCTATTGCAGTTGTCAAAACTTAGACAAGCCATGCTAAGGCAAAATTTGAAAAGCCATAGAGAATGGAAAGATGTCGAAAAGGATGGAATGTGCAGGTGCTGCACAAAGCCAGTCATTCCAAAGGGAGTGAATGAAGTATCAAAAGCTCAGGTTTGGAAATCATTTCCCTTCAACATTTGATAAAGAGAAGCAGCTGAACAAGGAGCCCTCTAGATGTTCGGTGTTAGTCTTATATCTCTCTTACCCAGTGGTGTCATTCAAATGATTTAGGAACAGGAACTCACTTTTGATTGGCACTTGTAGGGAACCCGGAACCAGCCACAGAGCCCGTAAGGATCCGGAACGCCCGTTCTGGTCCGTTCCCCCTGAATGACATCACTGCTCTTACCCATGGCAAGTGTGAAGGTTTTCCGAAGAAAAGGAAGAAAAAGAAAGTTGGGTTGGACCAGGGGAAGCACTGCTGTCCTCAGCAGAAATGGAAGCCTACAGAACATAGAACTCCTCAAAACATAATTGTGAAGATTTCCCTGAAGTTCTTTTCCAGCTTTCAGATTTCTGCCGAACAATCAGAATGTACCTACTTTCAAAATTCAATATAGCCATATGGTTCATATGAAATACATTGTAAAATATACATAATAAAATTGCAGTACAGCATTTATGTATTCTGTAGACCGCTTTGGGGGCACAGGTGGAGGAAGGGTGTAGCCTGGGGTGGCACGAGCCATGGGCGCCGGCAGCAGCGGGGTGGTGGGGCGCCATTGCACAGAGTCCGCGGACTAACCGGCACGCTGTTTTGCCCTCCCGCCCTCCCTCAGGTCCGTTCCGCTCCAAAATGGAGCTATTCCAGGTGCAGGGAGGTGTGGCTGGGTGACACACAGGGGCGGGGCAACATGCTGGGGGCGCAGTTTTGTCGCCCTGCCATGGGCACACTAGGGGCTCTGTTCATCCCTGTTTGGGGGCCAGTTTTTGTTACCTAGGAAAAGCAGTATATAAATTTGCTATGGGAGCCTGGCAGCACAGGATTGGGCGGTCATATGATTAATTTAAATCATCGATGATGCCTTCAAATCCGGACATTGTGCAAAGTGTCTGACCAACTAGATTAAAGGCGCAATCCTAAGCAACTTTCCAACATTGGCATAGCAGTGCCAATGGGACATGTGCTACATCCTGCAGTTGGGGAACAGTCATGGAGGCCTCCTCAAAGTAAGGGAATGCTTGTTGTAGGAAAGTTGGTTAGGACCCTTATCCCGGTGCTGGAAAGTTGGTTAGGCTTGTGCCCTAAAATGGATTCCAGAAAAAAAAACTTTCGGCTTAGCACTATTTTCAAATCAGTATATACAAGCCAGAGTAGCTCCTAATATCTAGGGACCTCCATGCATTGTTGAGCTGTGAATACACCAATGCATCCGACAAAGCTGTATGTATTTCATAGCTGCGTGCCAGGTTCACATGGCTCATTTTCAGATTCTTTTTCTCCACCATAAGCCTGCTGGCACACGTACCTCATCTTTGGAAAACTCGGGGCAACCCAATACCTGAGATGACATGGGTGATGACTGGGATTAGGGCAGCCAGGTAAGGTAACTGGAGATTAGCTCCTGGCTTTAACACTCCTGTTCTGATGGGAGAAAGTCCATGGTTCTTCCCACACATGTCCTACTTTCCCTGTTGGAAACAATCCCTGGAATGTCAAGAGGTGCTTTTGCCAAACAGCTTTTGCCTATTTCCAAAAGGTCGAGCAGCAGAAGACGCTCCTAGGAATGACCCACTGTTGCTGTTTCTCCTATCAGAACAGATGCATTACAGGCAGGAGACCTGATCTCCACCTTGCCTAACCTGGCAACCTGGATATGCTCAGTCATATGAGTCCCAGGGCGCAATCCTAACCTGGAGTCAGGCTGGCAGTTAGGCCAGCAAAGTTTGGCCAGCCCCAGGACCACTGTAAAGTGCATTTGGACCACTCTTGGTGTCAGAGGGGATGGTGCACATCTGTGTGCTGGTGCCTCTAACTCAGAGAATGGTCCAAACATACCTTATGGTTGCCCTTGTGCCGACCAAACTTTGCTGGCCTAACTGTGCCGGCCTAACTCCAGGTTAGGATTGTGCCCCCCATTCTTTGGGCCACTCTCTACTTGGTGCCAATGCTGATGTCTTGAGTCCTATCCTATCCTATGCTATGGGTGCCTTCCACTGATGGAATTAGCATTCTATCAATGGATGTCCATCGTCATCAACACTGCAGACACAGCAGCGATTTTGTGATACTCCTTCCATGTTTGTGTTTGTGGCATTGATTGCATTTCTCCTTATGGTTCATTGATTTATGTTGCAAGCCATGCTGAGAATATGATGTAAAATGTTCTCTCCCATCTTTTTCGTTTTCTTCCTACTCATGACAGGACTTCAATCTTCGGTCCTGCTAGCTTTGTCCTTCATCCTACTTTGACAGCTAAGCTTCAGCTAATCTTCCCACCTGTGGAGAAATGAATCTTTTCTTTCCTGCTGCTACTCCTTCCAGCAGTTGATTTTCACATGAGCTCAGCTGAAGGAAAACTATTGTGGCTGGAAAATATAAGTTCCAGTGAGGAGAAACAGGATAAAGCACTTCTCTTCCACTTGAACTCCTGGGTCTTTGGCTTCAGAGTCTTGGCCATTACTATATTCCAAATGCAGCTGTACCTCATTTTTAGAATCTGACACTGGAAAACAGTATAAACAGCCCTTCAGTTTTCAGAATCTGACATTGGAATATAATCAACCAATAAGCACACACACATGCAAGTCTCATGAGGGAATCATCCCAGATTACTACTTCCTGTGCGTCTCTCCCCCACACCCTTTCTCAAAGAAAACAAAAAGTCATATTGGATGATAGGTTGCAGTGGCTTTTCAACTGCCTTGCTATCAAAAGATGGGGTGTATTGAAATAGCCCTCTATACAAGCAGAAAGGGTGGAACCACATATATTAAGGGCACAATCTTATGGCTCCCTAGACGATCTGCTCCTCCCCTTCCTCTGCCCAGTTCCTCCCCCCCCATTTCCCCGACCCCAAATGGGCTTACCGGCAGCCAGCACTGCTGAAGCACCATCCATTCATCCACTCGCATTGGGACCAGGAGCTCACTGAGAGTGCAATCCTAATCTGGAGTTAGGCCAGCATAATTAGGCCAGCAAAGTTTGGCCAGCAAAAGGCCAACTGTAAAGCCCGTTTGGGCCACTCTTGGAGTCAGAGAAGCCAGCACACAGACATGTGCCATCCTCTCTGACTTCGAGAATGGTCTGAACATGTTTTATGGTGGCCCTGGTGCCAGCCAAACTTTGCTGGCCTAACTGTGCCAACCTAACTCCAGGTTAGGATTGCGCTCTGAGTGCCACTCCAGCACAAGTAGTAAGATGTCACGGACATGCTTTATGGTGTTGGAGATTTCTTATTGGTGATGGGGGAAAGCAGAGTAGCAGCAGATTCCTCCCCCTTAGGGCATCACCTCACGGGAACCTCCCTCACCCAGGCTGACTGCTATTAACAAAAGACATATGAGGCAGAGGCTTGGTAAAGATGCAAAAAAAAGGTTCACTCACAGTTCCATCCAGTGCGTATCTACAGTGTCTGATTAGGATCAGAGGTACAGTACAACTAACACTTTGAAGGCGAGGCCATAGAGCATCACTTTGAATGGAGGTGTGCTTAAGATGGTGGAGGCATCAAAGCCCTAGGTCTGCACATCTTATCAGGTCGGTGGTCAGAGGACAAAAGGGGACATGCTCAGAGGAGAAAGGAAGGAAATAAGGTCAAGGCCACACCCCTGCAGGAATCACAGAGAGGACAGGTAAGAAGGGTCTGGGTCACAGGACATCACATTTTGCCCCTTTCGAACATTAGACTGCCCCCTCTAGACAGCAGACGGAGTTGTTGGCAGGTTCATGACAGCAATATTGAAAACAAGCTCTTGGGAGTGGGGTCATGTGTGCCTGCCCTTATGTAGCACCAGTGGCCCAATCCAGATCATATTTTGGCACCAATTTGTAATTTCTGAAATAATCTGGCTCCTGATTTTCTAGAACTTGAGCAGGGACTAGACAGCTGCAGGGGGATTTAAGGCATCTCAAGTTGAAAATCACTAGTTGCTGGGAATTAGGAATCAGATGCTATCTGGATGTACCTGGTATAAATCTAAAATGTAACGTTGAAGATGAAGCCAGCCCAGGATTCCATCTCAACATTAACCCTTCCTCTCTCTCCCAACCCCTGCCCAGCAATGGGATCTACAAATGAACAAAGGGAACACTGGGCGGGACTTATGCAGGGCTTCCGTGTGATTGGCTGCCCATCCGTAGCGTTCCGCAGCTGTCCTGGCCTCGGGGGGGGGGCTGCCCCCGGTTAGCACACACACACACACGCTGCTCGCCCAGGCACCTGGCGCAACCTTCATCTGTCCCCCACGGCGAGCAGGAGTCCCCCTGAGGCCAGGGCAGCCACGGAACGCTACGGATGGGCTGCCACTCAAGCGGAAATCCTGCCTAAATCCCGCCCAGCATTCCCCTTGTTCATTTGTAGATCCCATCGCTGCCCCCGCCTGTTGGGTCATCCTGGTGCTGGGGCCTGGTGCTGGGCTGGTGGTAAGGGCTTTCCACTAGCGCAAGCGTCTTCACAGTTGGGCCAGTAGTGTCTGACATCTAACTTTGGTGATGACATTAATTCTACACACTCCCAGCAGGTGAGACGGAAGGAAATCATTTGGAACAAAGGGGACAAGATTGAGCAAGCGGTAACGTGTTCCGAACGTGCTTTACGACATATTCATGACACTTTTAGATTGCCGAGCACAGGGCCGGCAGTAGGGCCTTCAGGATTGGGCTCTGAATCTTTTGGAGTTTGCCTTTGGATGAGCTTTTGCCTCATGAGAACACCAAGAGTTAGCCTGCTCTTAACACATGGGGTAGGTCTCCCTTAAAATAATTTGTAATCTAAGCTAAAGATAGATAACAAATGTGTTAGGAAAGCATAAAGTTAGCTTGTTTTTTTAAAGGGCCTATTGTGTCTTTTCATTTGGAACCTTATTTCATTATCTGATCAGCGTTAAGCAGCTTCCTTCCTCCTGCAAAGAGAAACCAGGGACTTGATTTCTTTTTACACTTTGTTTCAGGCTGCTTGGGAGGCCGCCATATCCCTCCCCTTCCTTCAGCCTGGCACAATGACAAGTGTGATCAAATTAAGACAAGGTCTAGTTTCAAACACAGTGAGACAACATACTGTACAGAGCAACTTGAGCATAGAAGTTATGCTCAGACTTTGAAGGAGGTGCTGCATAAGTGCTTAAATGCTAAATCTAGATCAGGTCATGTGGCCACATTATAAATACAGGCATGCCCCAGTATCCTCTGGGGCTCCGTTCCAGACCCCACTATGGATACCTGAAACTGTGGTTACTGGGGATGCCTTTTTAAAGATAGGGGTACATCAGTGGTTTTGCTGCAACAAGGTAAAAAAGGGAGATTTGTTTAATGTTCCCCTATCTTTTTAATAGGCTTATCCAGTATCCATGGTACCTGTAGATAACTGAAACCGTGGACACCGAATCAGTGGGTACCAGAGCATACCTGTATAAGCCTATTTTTTTTCATCTTTGTGAAACCTCAGAAGACCCACAAGCTAGTATATTAACATTTAAGGGCCACTTGTGCAAAATGTTTTACTAGAAAAGCGATAACACAAAATAATTATCAAGTGGCCCATCAACAGACAAGGCAGCAGAAAATGGAAGTGAGGAGACAGACAAGACTCAGAGGCATTCCTGCATCAGAGCACACCCCGGGCGGCAACACTTGACAACATTCCAGATGTTCAGAGGCAATGCCATGATGCCACTGAGCTTTAGCATCACCACCAATTCCTTCCAGAATGCCATGATTTGGAGCACATTTCTGAAAGTTTACAGGCTTACTAAGAATTCAGAAAAAGATATATAAATACTTATGATCTTTGAATACTGTATGAGAATTATACAGAAACGATTAAAAACAACAAAAGCTAAACTCCTGATATGCAAGACTTAATCTTACCAGAACCAAAGCTTCTGGGAATATGCAGAATGCCTCACCGCTCAGCACAGCCACTCCCATGCTAGGCTATCAAGGAAAAAATGAAGGCAACAGGCAACTTGGCCCCTTCCTAGCTAGGTCTTTATAACCACAAAGGCACACTTCTGGAAGATTATGGCCAAAAAGAGCCCTAAGACCGCCAAAGGTTCCAGAAGGTTCCTTCTATAGCCCCTTGTATTGGGTAAATCAAAGTTGTAGCCAGTTTATAATTAAGATGGCCTACAGTCCTGACCTTGAAAGCAGAGGCGGATCTACAGGGAGGGCAAAGCTCTAAGTGTTGCAAGAAGCCTTACCCTGTCATGTAAATCCCTCCTCTCCTTTGCTGCTGTAGCCAGTAAGCAACGCCAAGTGAGGATTGGCTAAAATGGTGCAGGAGAGGAGTGATTTCCACTGCAAGGTAAGGCTTCTTGCAAAACTTAGATCTTTGCCCTCCCTTAGATCTGCCTCTGCTTGAAAGCCTTGAACAGCCTGGAGGGATTTGCATGTCTATAAGCTTCTGGCTTCTCTCTGTTTGTGGCATACTTCAATATAGTTATTGCTAGTAGTTTTATGGGGAGATGATTTATGAGTAGTCAAGAGGGCAAAGCTTGCCCTTTGGGGTCATTTAACTCATAGAGCAATCCTAACCTGAAGTTAGGCTGGCACAGTTAGGGCAGCAAAATTTGGCTGGCACAAGGGCCACCATAAAGCGTGTTTGGACCACTCTTGGAGTGAGAAAGGATAGCGCACATCTGTTTGCTGGCCTCTCTGACTCCGAGAGTGGCCCAAACATACTTTGCAGTGTCCCTTGTGCCAGCCAAACTTTGCTGGCCTGTGTCAGCCTAACTCCAGGTTAGGATAGTGCTCCCAATTAACCTGCTACTCGGGGAAGTGGTAGTAACATCATGAACCCAGAAGCAAATCTTTAAAGCTTCGGACTTCTAACTATAATTTTAATGCTCACAATCACAAACACTGGCAGCTAACCCAATTCACAGGGTGGTGGGCACATTGTTCAGACAATCAGAACCCTGGGAAATTTTGCCTGCTGGAAATGGTTGCTGGAAATGGTGGGTTGAAGTGAACCCACCCAGGATTTCCTTACCACGTCGCTCCACTCTTCTCGGTTACCATGATATAACTTGATCTCTTCTGTGTAAACTCAGTTGAACAGCTTTCATATTAAATTTTATGAGCCAGATTCTCAGCAAACCCTACTCTTGAAGTTTGTCAGGATCAATGACCTGACCTTAGCCACCTTTAATGACATTGAGTTATGCTGATTTACACTCATGGCAGAGATGGTCCAGAATATAACAGCAAACTTGCCAGTGCTTTCTCAGAAATGTTGTGGGGAAAGCACAGTTATGTTGACTCCTTGAGCATCTATTCCTCTTTCTTCTATTGTATGATTTACAGCCTTGGTCCATTTTACCATGTTTTCAAAATTTCTTTTGGAAAAGCCAGTGTATCAAAATACTTGCTCTTGTCTGCAGCCTTCATGCAGCTGTTTGCTTTCTGGTTGTGCCAGATATCAAATTTTCCTTCTGATTTTGTGAGTTGCAACTCTCTTTTGTGAGTTGCAATACCTCCAGTTATGTCCCATAAATCAAGGTTCAGAACCGCTAACACCTAAACATAGAAACAGCTATCTCCGTGCTTCAGAACAACACACGTGCTGTTCAGTTCTATGTATCTTCACTTGGAAATAAGTTCCACCAATTTCAGTGGGCTGAATTCCAAAGAAGTGTGCATTGGGTTGCACTGGAGCCATTTAATGTTCTACATCAATGGCCTCAGTTGGAATGTGGTCATCCGCAGGTCCTTGTGAGTTTCCCAAAGACATCTGATTGACTGCTGCTGGAAACAGAACTCTGTATGTGTTGGATCTCGCTCTGATTCTGATCCAAAAAGGCAATTCCTATATTTTTAGTTCACTAGTTGTTGGGTACGGCAACACGATCAAAGACATTACAGTTCCCATGTAATGTTTCCACAAAACCGTTTTGATTCCTTAGCCTCCTTTCAGCTTCTGTTGCCGACAAATCTCATAAATCAAACAAAATGATTGTGGTTTACTAGAGATTGTGGTTTACTAGAGAAATACTAGAGATTGTTTTACCTATGCTTCTTTAAGAACGTTAGGATCCAGCTTAAGCACAATCCTAACACACTTTTAGGTTGGCACAAATCCCTTGTCCCATCCCTGCAGTGTCACAGCATTAAGGCACGTTTGCGCAGTCGTGGGAGTCAGCTGGGTTGGCCTCCGCACCGCCCCAGGCACAGATATATTTGCACTTGAGAGTTGAGCCAGGGACTGCAGAATTCATAGCTCAGCACCCAACCCTACCCAACTTTCTAGCCATGTCAACAGGGTAAGTGCTGTATCCTGCGGTAGGAGAACAGTCACAAAGGCCTCCTGAAGGTAAGGGAGTGCTTGTTTCATTACATTGGGGCTGCATTTCAGCTGCACTGGTGCTGGAAAGTTGAACAGAACTGGGGCCTCACAGCCCAAGCCCAACCTGCTCCGGCATAACCAGACTGCATGGCCTGTGCTCTTATCCAGTACAGGTTAGTAAGCAGCTGGAGGACTCCTCGGGGTAAGGGGGATGTTTCCCCTTGCTCTAACACCCCAGCCATTTTACCTGTGCTGGCTGGTGTTGCTCCTGGATGCTGCACCGGTAGGCTGGCATAGGCCTTTGGGCAAAATTTGCTGGTTCATGGTAGTCACAAACATGCAGGCGGGGGATAGGATTGCAAGTGGGGGATAGGATTGCGCTGTTTCTTAGCCACTATAACGGCTCTCGTGCCACCACATCTCCCAATACCTTCACATATGTAGCTATGATCGCATGGTACTTGCATATCATCTCATAGATACATCTATAAACTGGCCTGATGTTTGATTCTTGTTGGGTTTTAAATAGAGCTGGGAAGTCTTTAGAAGCAAATAAGCACTGATAGGAAGGTTTACCGATCCAGAAGGTGGCAGTGAGACAATAAAAATGTGTTCTGCTCTTTGTTTGATTGGTACAAGCCAAAAAGGGCCTCCTTTGGCAGCTGTCAAGCGTTCCACATTACTTTGATCCTCTTTTTGGAAGTATCTGCATGTTGTTACCCTGCCCGGAGGACAGGGACGGATACTGAACTCATGTTTGGACTTTGTTTTGATTCCTCAGCTGGGCACACAGAAATGTCATGATATAATAAAGTACTCCCACTGAGCATAATAAAGGTGGCTTGCTATTGAGCTACTTCTGCAATTAGATGAACAATCCTGGGGTATCAGCCATTTCAGACCACTGGATGTTCTCAGCTTTTCAATTCATTTTTCACATTTCTTTAAATTAATAACATGATACAAACAATACAACCATAACACAATGTGTAATCCATGAGAGCCAAAAAGAAGAAAACAAAAATAAAAAAAACCCATGAATATCTGAAAAAGGCTTCCAAATATCATGAAATTTGTTGATACGAAATCATCCTCTGTCTGAAACAGACTCAAGAGTGCAATCCTAAACTGGAGTTAGGCCGGCATAAACTAAACCAGCAAAGTTTGGCCAGCACAAGGGCCACCATAAAGTGTTTTTGGACCACTCTTGGAGTCAGGGAGGATGGCTCACGTCTGTGTGCTGGCCTCTCTGACTCCGAGAGTGGTCCAAACATACTTTATGGTGTCCTTTGTACTGGCAAAACTTTGCTGACTTAGCTTATGCCGGCCTAATTCATTTTAGGATTGCGCACTCAAATATAGATAGAGCCCTGTGGGGCTACTCAGATATGCACCAGTGAAATTGCTGTTGCAAATCTGAGTGACCCTTGTAAAGTCAACTGAGCCAGGAACCAGGGTTAGGATCCAGCTTACATTGCTGAGGCTGGTCCCACCCCTTCGAGGCTCAGTCTGTCCACCGCTCCACCCTTCTTAGCCTTCCTTCCACACAAAAAACACCCTGCTTTACTCTCCCACCATCCTCTCCAACCCCCTGCACCAGCCTCCTTAGGCCAGCAAGAACTTACAAGGTTCGGGGCTGCGTTAAGCCTCTGGGAGCCAGTGCACATTCATGAACGGGCTCAACCAACTATGGGGTAGTCATGAACATGGTTTACGGCCTATTCGCAACACTCCTGGGCTGGTGTAAGGAACTTGTGCCGGCTCAAATATTTCTCTGGATTGTCCTCTAAGGATAGAAGCATATGTGATACAGATCATGGGGTTACCTCTAAAACTAGAAACCCAATGTCCCCTTTTTTCCTCTCATTAGGAAATAATATCATATTGTACACTTTCCTCTCTACTGCATTTTTAGGTGAAATTGTCTTCTCTCCTATACAATGGGGGAATATACAATATGATGATGTCACAGCATGAGTTTCCATAATGACACATTACCGAGTGAGGACATTCAACATGTGCTTGCAGGGGTTTGGCAACAACCCTGTGATTGACATAACAATTCCGGCCTTGGAAAGCAGGTCATCAAATCCAACTGGAACAAAACAGTTGGCAACTATTCATGCTATTCACAAAGCACCACATGTTGCAATCATATTGCCCATGTACCATGGAAGAAGATCATTTTCCTGCCCAGTTTTTTAAATCATGTTTTGGAGTCCAAGGGTAGATGGAAAACATGGCAGACGATAAGAAGCCCTTTTGACAAATTATCTCTCTTTCGCAATCTTCCATCTGGAAAAGACATCAGGCTGTGTGAGCAGTTAAATCTGGAATGCTTTGGTCCTTGGAGAATAAGGGTAATATAAATTAATTTGGAGATTACAGAAATGATCCCTTCCTGCTCTGCATTGCTGCCCTTTAAAAAAAACAACACCTCAAATCCAAGAAACTGCAGCGCAAAAATAGAATCACATAATTTGTATGGAAATCCTATTGAGTATTACTCTCTTCTCCTGTATAAATGCTAGTGCAAGTGTGAGACAGTAAAGAGTTAGGCAGACCAATATCCCATGTGTCAAGAAGTCTATCATTTCTCATGCCTGTAGTCACACACACGTCCATAGGGTGTTTTTGTGGTAGAAATAACATCAGGAAAATGTACGTTTTCTAGGCATATCAGGAAATACAATTAGCATTATAGAGTTGTTTTCTGAGGTTTAACATGGGCAAAAATAAGGCTAAGGTTTGATGTCTCCCAACCCCATAGAAATGCTGCAGGGGATTGCATTTGTTAATGGAGAGACCCTATGGCTGCTTTGTCCCTTTCCATAGACTTATTCCTTAGCTTCATGGGCTATAGGTCTGATGTACACATAATTGACTTCATAGTAGCAACTTCTTATACTAGCAGCTGTTTAGTATTCATAGCCAGTGGGATGTCTGCAAATAGTTTGACCTGGCATTCATATTCTGCTCACGTAGGTGAATCCCATGCTTTAAGCTGAAAGTTATTAGAAGTTAAAGAAAAAAGTGACTGCCACAGACTGAGAGCCCAATACTATCTTCGCCAGCTTGGGCAGGATGGGTGTACCGCTAGTGCTGGTGTAGCAAAGATGCAGTAAGGCACCTCTAGCACTGAAGCCCACCGCCCAAAGCCGGCAACGCAGAGCCAGTAGCCAGGGAGTGCAAGGATTGCCGGCACTGCATGCGTTCTGGGTGGGTGAGGAGGGCAGAACTGGGCATGGGAAGGGGTGGAGTGGGGGTGGCAGTGGTGCTGTCCTCTGTGTCACACCACACAGCCCAACATACAGGCCTTCAAGTCTGCTCTGGCTAAATAGAGACCCATTGGCAGGTCTCTAGGCTTACCTTCTCGAGAAGCCTCCAGCACCTGCCTGCCTGCTGCTGGACGCAGTGGCCCTTTGATTCCCGCTGCACCCACAGCACCCAGGCAGCTTCCTGGTCACCGTCAATCACAGGGCATCAGGGCCGGCTTAAGCCAATTGGACCAACTGCTCCCAATTAGGCCCTGCACCTAACGGGACCCCGTGCTGGGGTAAAAATTAAAACATAAAATTGATATTTTTACGAAATCATTTCACAGTCACTAAAACAAGTGGTTTTATAACTACGTATTTTTCAAAAGTGATTGCTTACCTGCAGGCCTACATGGATGCAATTTTGTATTAAAACGGGCTTAGACAATTTGGTCCATCAATTCACACACACTTTTAAATGCACATTTTGATTGCTTCAACAACATGAGAAGAGTCCTGCTAGCCAAAGGCCCATCCAGTTCAGCTCCCTTTATCTCACAGTGGCCAACCAGATGCCTCAGGGAGCACACGAGCCAAGAGGATGCCTGCATCCAATTGCCACTCTTGTGCACCTGGCATTCTAAAACAGCCTACTTCTAACATAAGGAGGTTGCACCACCCACCATGGACTATAGCCCACAATGGACTTTTCCTCCAGAAATCTGTCCAATCCCCTTTTAAATGCACCCAGGCCGGGCACCACCACCACCACCTCCTGTGGCAAGGAGTGCTGCTTAGGTGCTCTCAAGTTTCTAAAAACCAATTTGTTTGCCAATTTGTCTAACCCTGTGTTGGATAGTGGACTTTTTCTTTTGGTTTCAGTTGACAAACACAGGGGCTTTGTGTCGATCGGTCCCTACTGAATGACTTTGGTGTTGTGTTTTCTTATTTTTCATGCTTTGACTTGCTTTGGGTTAATTTGTATCATTGAAGCCATCAGGACAAATTGTCATCACTAGAGGCCGGGCACGGACATCATTCCAGCAATCTGGCTCAGATTTCTCCGTTTTTGTTCCTTTGTGCATTCATTTTTTTAAAAAAGTCTCTCTGTGTGTCTTTTCGGGAGTACATGCCGTCCTAAATGCTTGAGCGCTACTAAAATGAAATAAAGCTGTAAAACCACCGTGGCAGAGGCTGGGCTATTGCCGCGGCTGCCAATGTGCTTTTCATCTCGGAGGAAATGCTTGCTTTCTAACAGCAGCTACCGCATATGTTGGGGAGGGGGAGGAGAACCCCAGCGTGAACAAGGTACAGAGCTGTAGGAAGTGATGCATGTGCAGAATCCGAAACCCTCCAGGCAACAATTATCCCCAAGCTTCACAAGAAGATGCTGCCAGAGCTTGCAGTGAAACCGAGTGGATTCCCCCAAGTTCATGTGAGGTTTTGTGAGGTTTCGAGGCATCTCAGTGTGGTACCAATATTCCAGCAAGACTGAGAGAATGGTCTGGGTTAGCTACCAGCTATTAATTTAACATCTGCACTCTATATAAAACCATGGAAACAACACGTCAGGGCAAGTCGAAAGAACACGCATGTTGTCCCAAGCAGTCAGCATTCAGACTGAAAAGATGGCACTTCTGAAGTGCTTTATGTCGGGCAGTGGTCTCCAGTCGTCCACTGGCACGTTCTCCTATGCAAGTTCCTTTTAAATGAATGTGCAGGGATGTGCAGGCCCTAAACAAGACAGGGCCTGTGGCCAAGTCACGCAGTGTTTACATCAAGTCACTGCATGAGAAGTGCAGCTAAAGGTTTCCCTATCTACTCTATGTTAATGGATAACCTCCCTGCAGCTCTGGTCCAGGCTTCCATCGCCTTCCCCCAACAGATGACCCCATGACGACCAGCACTAACGACATGTTTTGAAGAAGAAGATTTTAGAAAGCAAAGTGGTGAATCAGGGCAAAATCTTCAATGGTAAAAACAGGGGGGGGGGAAGCTAGTGCAACCCTTTAATTTAAGCCACATTTTATTTCAAGGGTCCATTCTTAATAAGAAGTGGTGGACACAAATATATGTATAAAAACATCAATTCATAGTATTTGTACTTAGGGCAGTCACGGAGGCCTCCTCAAGGTCAGTGAATGATTGTCCATTTACCTCAGAGCTGCATCGTCCTTACCCCGCTGCTAGAAAGTGTGACAAAATTACTCATGCTCTTGGTTTAGTCCCAACTGTATAATCTTCATTCTTGGTCACAAATATATATATATATAAATACCTCTCAACTGGAAAACTGTGATGCAGGCAAAGAAAATGAAGAAATCTCCAAAAAGAGTCAGGGTTCTCAGCCTAACGGCCCACTCTGGCTGAGTGGAGCTGATATGTCTATGCTACCCCTTGCGGGAATTTTGACTGCTGGAGGTCCCCTTGAGGTGTAGGGACATTATCCCCAGTAGCCACAATGGGTCAACTCGGACCTGTGTCAGCTATATAGATTGCGCAAGTCCATGTTGATCCATGTCAGTGGATCGGGCCTGGGAAGGGGGATAGGATACAGCACATAGCAGGCTCAATCCACCCAATCCCACCCCTTTGTCATCCTCCCCCTGTCCTGTTCAACCCCTCCCCACCCTCCCCTCACTCCTTTGCCAGACTTAACTGGACTGGTGGGCATCTGTGCAGCATTCTTAAATGCATAAGAAATCTCCAGACTTCCTGTTTCCACAGCAGGCCCTTGGACTGTTGCAAACTAGCAATTGGGATTGAGCCTGAAGCTCAAATACTTCGGCCACCTCATGAGAAGAGAGGACTCTTTAGGAAAGATCCTCATGCTGAGAAAGATCAAAGGCAATAGGAGAAGGGGGCAGCAGAGGATGAGATAGTTAGTGTCACCAAAGCAATGAGCATGAAATTGGGCGAACTCCGGAAGCTAGTGGAGGACAGGGAGGCCTGGCGTGCTGTGGTCCATGGGGTTGCAAAGAGTTGGGCATGACTTAGCAACTGAACAACAACAACGAATATGGTTGCATGATAAATATGGTTGCACGGTAGTTGTCTATAAAACCACTATATTTGCTAGCTCATTTTCAGTACCTTATCTAATTATTGCAAATGCTGAATTAGCGAGGCATTTTTTTTCATAATTACAGTACACTGAGGGCCAAAGTGGGAGCTAAATTAAATTCATCATTAATGTTGAAGGACTTAACTTTTTATTTCAAAAGAAGCAGCTATGAGTGGGAGTTTATCAAGATCAGGGCCCTGGTTTTGCCCTGCCCCAACCTGGACCTGCTTCTCCCCCATACTCAAGGCTGCTATTCAAATAAGGCCATATCTTTTTGTTAAAAAGCACCTCTTGGCTCTTTGGACATAGAGGAGAAATGAAAGAAGGCGGTGATCAGAATACCATTAGCATGTAACAGAACAACAAGAAGGAGTGCCATCCTAACCAGCGGTGTTATCCGGCAACGAGCTGCCGGAACACGAGGCGGGACTTACTGCCTGATTGGCTGCCCGTCCGTGACGCGTCGCCGCCTGCCCGCCCACCGCGCAGGCACCCCTGGCTTCGGAGGGGGTGCCTGCTTGCCTGGGGGGCGCGCTGGGTGCCTAGGCAAGCAGCGGAGGGGCGCGCCAACCGGAGGGAGCCCCCGTGGCGGGCGGGCAGGCGACAACACGTCACAGACAGCCTGTCAATCAAGCGGTAAGTCCCGCCTAGTGTTCCGGCAGCTCATTGCTGGATGACACTACTGATCCTAACCCACTTTCCAACACTGACATAGCAGTTCCAGTGGGGCATGTGCTACATCCTGCAGTTGGGGGGCAGTCACGGAGGCCTCCTCAAGGTCAGTGAATGATTGTCCATTTACCTCAGAGCTGCATCGTCCTTACCCCGCTGCTAGAAAGTTGGTTAGGATTGCGCCCAAAGTCATTTAGCTCCTCAAACTAACCGATTTGTTTCAGCACATTTGATTAATGTGTACCCTGAATACCTGGCATTTGTGAGTTCCTGCTGGCTACAGGATTGGTTACCTAAATTGTTCAGTCACCGAGTAAGAAGGAAAATTGCCTCACTGGACTGAAAATTGGCTAAGGGAGAGGAAACAGAGTAGCCATGGACTAACCTTGTTCAATTGGAAAAGAAACTACAACCAAGAACTCCACTGGGAAATATTATGTAACTGTTAGCTTTTATTATTTTATTTCTAAAACAGGCTCTGAAAATTGTCCACTTCTCCTGCTGTGCTGTTTCTCTGGAAGGTGTCATTCCTCATGACTACAACTGGCCTTTATATCCCAATTACTTCCAAGTCTACCTTTTTTTGTCTGGGCAGTCTGTCCTTCTGTAAAAATAAAAATATTGGCCTGTGTCTCTCAGCCTAGCTGTTCAGCTGTCAGTTTGAGTTCAAGTGGGCAATAAAAGAGTGGTTTATGAAGTCATCTGTTCTCTGATTGTATGCCACTACTATAGTCACCTCCTTTCTAGTCTTAAAACCTTCTTCTTCATCTGTTTCTTCCTCCTCCTCCTCCTCCGCCCTAGTATATGCATTGCACACCTCCTCCTCCAGCTGTGTGCAGAAGTTGCCCTGGGAAGACAGGAATGATTCATTTCAGACAAAGTTGTAAAGTACAGAACACATGAGGTGCAAGTCAACTGCCACCACCTGAAGCTTATGGACAGGGATAACCCTGCCTCCATTTGTGTAGGTCAAACACTTAGTAAACTGAGGGCCAAGCCTACGCTCCACGTTGCAGCGATGCTATATTGTACCATTGACACAGCATCAGTAGTGCCGAAGCAGGAACACTGACCGGCACTCCCGCATCAGCGATAGAGCCCTCACGTCAACACTGCCAATGGGAAGGTGGGTGGGAGGAACTGGGCAGGGATGGGTGGGCCTGTGGGTGGGCTAGCCCAGGTGGGAGGTGGGTTTGGGATCCGGACATTAAGCCACATCCAGGGCCCTGTGGGGAGGCTGTGCAGCCACAATTTGGGCCGCGTGGCTTTCTCGGATCTTCGCCTGCGATACAGCAGATCGAGATCCGAGGAACCCCATGCGGCGGCCAGAGCCTTGCCTGGGGCAAGGGGACGAATGTGCCCTTGCTCCAGGGAGGCTCCCCAGCGCACCTAAGGTGTGCTGGATTTGAGACAATTTAGGACTGCACTCCGAGTCCTGAACATCAGTTGCATTGGAACTCCTTGAGTCTCCGCTTGCTATTTTGCCTGCAGAGAATCAAGAAGCTCCATGTCAGGCTGCCCAGTCTATGGCAGGATGTTGGATTCTGTGGTGGAGGCCCAATCCGCCTCTCCCCCACCTAAGTTTTCCTCATCTCTGCCTTTTCCCCTCCCCAAATCTACTTCTCAGTTTGCAACCCTTCCTTGCGGTGCTGAGGCTGGGCGCACACTCGCACCGACCCACCACCCGCTCCACTCTGGATGCTGTGAACATGCCTTACAGCATGCTGGTGACACTTTTAGCCCGCAGTGCACACCTACTGCCAGCAATTAGGTCTTTTGGATTGGGCCCTCAGAGCCCCGCTGGGATCACGAATCATATTTGCAATGTAAACCACTTTGTGAACTTTTTTTTATTGAAAAGTAGTATGTAAACATCAGTGGTGTCATCTAAATGATTTAAGAACAGGTACTCACTTTTGATTGGCATGTGTCGGGACCCGCCCACTGGAAGTGACGTCATAAGCCAGCAGTGATGTCGTGGCAGGAAGTGACATGAAAAAAGCCCTTTTTGAAGCTGCAGATGATTTTAAACTGACCCAACAGTTGCAACAGTATTCCACAGCACCCCCAGAACATGTTAAGGAGGCCTGGCATCATGTTAAAACCCCAGAGCAACTCATTTTTCAGTGGCAAGGAAAGGAAAGGCTCCGCTCGCTGCCTGCCTGCCTGCCTGGCTCTGAGAACATGCAGGCAACTCAAACATGCAGGAAATTAAAAGTTGCAGAGGGTGAAGTCGATGAGTGGGCGGGCGAATGGGCGGGGCCAGCTGTAATCCTAGAAACCGGTACTCGCCTACCCCCGCGTACCCCCTGCATGACATCACTGGTAAACATGCTTAATAATAGTAACAACATGCACACATACATAATGAAAACTGCATGAGATGATGAACAGTTATCCAAGACAGCACTCCAAAATACAGTAATCAGGAAGTGAGCCCTCCTGTACACAATGGGGCTTCTGAGTAAACATTCATCGGATTGCACTGAAAGAGCAGGATGTTTTGGCTTCTGCCGTTGACTTTCAGTCACTGAAATTCTGGGCAATTCTAATGAAGACTATTTGACTAACAGATCTCTCCTCATTGAAGATACATATAACTGCACACAATGATAACCCAGTCCCAAAAATGTACACACTATATCTTGAGTATAGGGAGCCCATGCAAATAATCAAACTCTACCTGCACTCTTTGGACAGATAAATTCCCAAGGATTATAAGTAATGTACTGTCAAATAAGATGAAGATTTCTGAATGGATACTTGCAGTAGACTATGCATGCTGATGTCAGTTCTGATTTAGTTTTGTTTAATAAAAATATGCAGCTGTGTTCTTTGTTGCTTAAGCAGCCTGAAATGTTTGCTTGGTCTGAAGTTGCTTGGTCTTCAACTTTTTGGACCCAATTTGCTCATCACTGAAACACCTGAACAGTGATTCTAGTCTTTACTATAATCTCTTGGTTTTCCCAAACGTATTTGCCCCCACAACAAAAGCACAGCTTGGATTCTGTTCCAAAAGTTTAAGTCATGGCTGGCTATCAGGGACTGTTATATTCTGGTATTTATCTTGGCATCCAAATGCAGACTGAGTTTTTCCAGATCTCGGCAATTCATTAACACCAAAGATGGGAAATTAGTCATTCATGTGAAATAAAATACAGATTTTATTCCAAATGACTGGACAAAATGGATGTGTCTAATATACATCTTTCCATCTGCATCTACAGTTCTTGCCTATGCCATCACCAAATGTGACAAAAATTTCTTTTAAGCAATGCTGCCATTAGGCTGCCCTAATCCTTTTTTGACAGTCAAAGAACAACCATCAACTGGCTGAGAGAGCAATCCTAACCTGGAGTGAGGCCAGCACAGTTAGGCCAGCAAAATTTGGCCGGCACAAGGGCCACTGTAAAGTGCGTTTGGACCACACTCGAAGTCCGGGAAGATGGTGCACGTCTGTGTGCTGGCCTCTGTGACTCCGAGAGTGGTGCAAACTTTACGGTGTCCCTTGTGCCGGCTAAACTTTGCTGGCCTAACTGTGCCGGCTTAACTCCAAGTTAGGATTGCACCCTGAACTGCCTTGTAATGATCATAGCAATGGTAGTAGAAATTAAGCAGGCCACACCTCTAACATGGTACTATATGCAGACTGCACACATGCTTTTTAAAGAAGTAATTTTGGGGGTATGTGTGTACCAACAGGTTTTCATACAATTTGCCACAGAAGAGTGACAGAGGAAGGTTGGTTCCTTCAACCAACCAATTTCAACGGTTGGTGTTTGCCTTTCATGCCCTTGTTCTGCTAAGCAACAGCTTGCTCCCCTGTGAACAGTGGCAAGTTTTGTTTGATGCTGTTGTGTGTATGTTTTGGTTTGCCCCCAATTCCTTCTTTTCTGAATATCATATGTTAGAAATGAAACCCAGACTGTCTTGATTCACTTTGGGCTGACCTGGCATAAACACAGAGGCATACCTAGTGGGGGATTTGCAAGCAGCCGCTCCCCTCCTCTTTGGAGCCATTCTCAGTGGCTAGAGCAAAAGGGAGGCTACTTTGGCTCCGAATGACTCTGAAGACAAGGGGGCTACTTGCGACACATGGTGCTGTGATCCCCCTCTACAAACGCCACTGATGTAACAGATGATTTTCTAATTGGATAGTACATGTTTAACTCATGGTTAATGTATCCTAGTTAAAGAAACAGAAGCTAGCACTCTCACATCTTTCAGATGAAGCCAACGATGTAAACTGAACCCATTGTTGGAGGAAGAAGCTATCACAGAGTCCCCCACACTCATTATTAATGCCACAGTCTCAGCAGTGGAGGAAAACCTCAAATCAGGCTCCAGTAGGTACAGAGACCAGGTGGAGTCTACACATCCAGGTGGAGACTGGGGGTTTCCGACCCTTATTCAAAACACTTTATTGACTGTTCAAAACACTCCAACTGGTCATGCCTTCTAACTCCTGAGCCCAGATTATCGGTCAGAGGCCTGATCTGCAGGTGGGTGTCTCAGTTGGGAACCCCAGGGGTACCATTGTGGATGGTAGGTCCTTGGAGAGACCCAGACTAGCTGGGGAGGGAAAGGGGACATTGGATCGTGGACTCAGGGGTTTGCATATATATATAGGTTTATATATTGCAAATATACAAATGCATGGAGCATGGGAAACGAGCAGGATGAGCTTGAACTTCTAGCAAGTGATGGCAAATTTGACAGGTGGGATGACTGTCATGATCGGAATGTGCAAATGGAAGGGTACCAGTTGTTTAGGAGGAACAGATGTGGCAAAAGAGGAGGGGGAGATGCATTATATGTCAAGACTATAGATATCAGCTCAGAAATCCAAAATGGTCATGATAGCTCTGTGGAGAGTATCTGGGTAAGCATTAGGGGGAACAGCAGCGAATGCAACATTGTGGTGGGTGTCTACAATATACCTCCAGGCCAACGTGAGGAGGTGGATGATGCTTTCCTGAAACAACTTACAGACATTACACAAAAACATGAGGTAGTCATAATGAGGGACTTTAACTATCCTGATATCTGTTGGGAGACCAACTCGGCCAAGTACAGGAGCTCCAACAAATTCCTGTTGTGCCTGGAGGATAACCATCTTCCAGAAAGTACCGGAAGGAACAAGGGGAGGGGCCATCCTTGACCTGATCTTAACTAATAAGGAGGAATTGGCTGATGAAGTCAAAGTAGTAGGAACAATGTAGGAACACAAGGGAAAAGTAAAAGTAGTAGGAACACAAGGGAAAGTGATCATGAACTGCTGGAGTTTTCAATCTTATTGGAAACAGAGGTAATATGCAGCGAAACCCATACTTTAGTCTTCAGAAAGGCTGATTTTAATAAGCTCAGAGAAATTATAGGCAGGATCCCATGGGTCGATGAAGGGAAAGGGGGCCCAAGATGGGTGGGAGCTCCTAAAGAGGCAGCTGTTTCAGGCACAGTCAAAAACAATTCCTATGAAAAAGAAAAGGGAAAGACACCTCAAAAAGCCAGGATGGCTGAACAAGCATATCAGAGGTGAGTTGAGGATTAAAAAAAGATATGTACAGAAAATGGAAAATAGGACTGATCACCAGTGGAGAGTACAGACAGACAGCCTGTACCTGTAGAGCAAAGGTCAGAAATGTTAAAGCTCAGTATGAGCTGAGGCTGGCTAGGGAGGTCAAAAATAACAAAAAAGGCTTTTTAACTATGCCCAAAGGAAGAGAAAGAGAAAGGAAAGGGTGGGATTGCTGCTCAATAATGATGGCCAATTAGTGCCTGGTGAAAAAGAGAAGGCGGAGCTACTCAACTCCTACTTTGCGTCAGTCTTCTCTCAGAAGGAGGACTGTGCAAATGAGGATGCTGGATCCTTGGCCAATGCGGGGAAATTTGTATGTCCCCACAGAGGTAATGAACACCCGGGCAGCACAGATATGCAGATTAAGATTGACAGGGAACTTGTCAGAAACCACCTAACTGGTCTGAATTAATTCAAGTCATTTGGGCTAGATGAGTTGCATCCTAGAGTCCTAAAGAAACTTGCAGATGTACTTGCAGAGCCTCTGTCCATCATCTCTGAGAAATCCTGCGGAACAGGGGAGGTGCCTCTAGACTGGAAGGGGGCTAATGTGGTCTTAATCTTCAAAAAAGGGAAGATTGAAGATGCGGGAAATTACAGGCCTGTCAGTCTAACTTCAATACCCGGGAAGATATTGGAACAAATGATAAAACATACACTCTGCACACATCTAGACAACAACTTTGTGGTTAACAGAATTCAATATGGATTTGTCAAAAACAAATCTTGCCAAACAAATCTCATCTCGTTTTTTGATCAGGTGACTAGCTTATTGGATGGTGAGAATGCTGTGGATGTGATTTATCTTGACTTCAGTAAAGCATTTGACAAGGTTCCACGTGACATCTTAATCAGCAAGCTGGAAAAATATGGACTAAACAAAATCATTGTTAGGTGGATCTGCAACTGGTTGAATAACCCTACACAAAGAGTGATTGTCAATGGCTTTGCTTCAATCTGGCATGCCCCAGGGCTCTGTCCTGGGCCAGGTTCTCTTTAACATCTTCATCAATGACTTGGATGAAGGGATACAAGGGGACCTCATCAAATTTGCAGATGACACAAAACTGGGAGGAGTAGCAAACACAATAGAAGACAGTAAAAACCTTCAGGAAGACCTTGACAAGATGGAATACTGGGCTGAAAAGAATAAGATAAGTTCAACAGGGACAAATGCAAGGTTCTACACCTAGGCAAAAATAACCAAAGACACAGGTATAGAATGGTGGGAAACCTGGCTTGGCAGCACAACATGTGAGAGGGATCTTGGTGTTGCAGTGGATCACAAGATGAACATGAGTCAACAGTGTGATGCAGCTTCAAAGAAGGCTAATGCAATGTTAGCCTGCATTAATAGAACCATAGCATCCAAATCACAAGAAGTTGTGGTTCCGCTTTATTCCGCATTGGTGCGACCTCACCTGGAGTACTGTGTTCAGTTCTGGGCACCTCAGTTCTAGAAAGATGCAGCCAAATTAGAGCAGGTTCAGAGAAGAGCAACAAAGACGATCGGGGGCTGGAAAACAAGTCCTATGAGGAAAGGTTGAGAGAACTTGGTATGTTTAGCTTGGAGAAGAGAAGACTGAGAGGGGATATGATAGCACTTCAAATATCTGAAGGGCTGTCATAAGGAAGAAGGGACAAATCTGTTCTCACCTGCCTTTGACTGTAGAACTAGATCCACTGGGTACAAACTGCAAGAGAGGAGATTCCGGCTGGACATCAGGAAGAATTTCTTGACGATAAGGGCAGTTCGACAGTGGAATAGTCTGCCAAGGGAGGTGGTGGATTCTCCCTCACTGGAGACCTTCAAGCAGAGGCTTGACAGGCACCTGCTGGAGATGCTCTAGGAGGATTTCCTGCTACAAGCAGGGGGTTGGACTAGATGACTTTGTGGGTCCCTTCCAACTCTATGATTCTATTATTCAAACCACCAAGACCGTAAGAGCAGAAAGGGAAATTAGACTGCATCAAATCCCAAACCAGAAGGTACAGCACACAGCTTCCGTCTTTCAGCCCAACCATAAAGAGAAATCCATCTTTCAGCCCAACCATAAAGAGAAATCCAAGTAGCCTCTGGATCAGGGCTCCACTGTGGCTGCAGGATGGGTTGGAATGGTAGAGCTTGATGCAAGACCTTTCATTTGCTGCCTGGATGTCCATGGTGCAACACCTCAGCTTCTTGGCTCTGGGCACTCTAGTTGCCTGGCTGGACAGCTCCCCTGCTGGCTCAGCAACCTTGTCCTGTCAGGATATGCCCTGCTCCATATCCTGCTGGACAGCTCCTTTCATGGCTCCAGTATGGATGGGAAAGGGACAATTATGAAGTAAGGGCTTCTGAAGAAGCACCATGCCCTTAGGAGCAGCATTGTCTCACTAGAATCCTATCATTCGCTTGGCAAAGATCTGAACAGGAACGTTCTCTGGTTGTGATGAATTTAGATGCCACAGATGGCCCATGGACATAGCTGGTCTGCAAATTACAGTACAGGTTGAGCCTAATTATCCATGGATTTTCAATCCATGGATTTAGCTCGACCTGAAGCCTCCAAGTGCAACCAGAGCTGTGCTCTGGTCTCCTCCAGAGGTTGTTCTAAGGCCTGCCAAGGCTGATGGGCCTCAGAATGGTCGCTTGGCCAAAAAAAATGCAACTTCCAGTTTTCCGGGTAAACCGGAAGTTGTATTTTTAATGCCTTAAAAGGCATTACGGAGTCTGGAGTCATAGAAGCCCAAGTGGGCTTCACAGCCCTCATAATGCCTTAAACAGCATTAAAAAGGCCTCTGGTCTGGACGGTGGAGAGGAAATCCCCCATTGTGAGCCCCGCCGAGGCTACGTGTAAAAAAGCAGAAAAAAATCCTCCTGAACATAGGAATCTGCCTCATGCCCCTGTTCTCTAGTGCTTACAGCACCTGATTATTTCAGCCAAATAACACTTTCTTGACTTTCTCCAAAAAATCATCTGTGAACAATTGGACACAAAGCTCTATTGGCCAGTCTTGTGTATCAAACAGATGTTGCTTTTGCTGGTATTTGCCAAAGCTCTCCTGTGATTTAGAGCAGTGGTTTTCAACCTTTTTAGCACCTGGGCCCACTTTTTAGAATGATAGTCTGTCCAGGACCCACCAGAAGTGATGTCACGGCTGGAAGTGCCATCACTGTGACGCTACAAAAGGATCCGAACAATGTCAAAAGGTGTTTAAAATTGGTTTACTTTTTAACTTTACAAAAAAGAAAAAATTGGGAGAAGACTAGTCCAAGAAATGGCAATTGAATATTAGGATTTAGAGTCCTATTCTATGTCCTATATCCTGGTTCAGTTAAAGATCCAACACAGAGAAAGGAATGAAATCACTGCATTGCAGTCCTCAGAATGCAGCAATCTGGCCCCAGGCCTGCTCTCCAGTGGTGACTGTTGGGCTGCCTGAGCTAAAGGCCATTGTTTGGGGGGTAGGGCATCATCTGCAGGAACTGGCCCTAAGCAATTACACCTGTGTCCCACACACTGAGCCCTAAAGGCCTGGGGTTTTCATGTCAGCTTCCAAGTGACTTGAAGTCTAGGCTTGGTCTTTCTAGAGATGAACCACAGCATTCTTTCTTAAGGTGATCTGCATGTTTCTCTTATTGGGGGAGAGTTATTCATTTCATATGACATGCAGTATTGGATCAAACATATGTTCACTGGGAGAACATTAGGCGGGCTTTTCCAAAATAAATGTTGGGCAGTTTTGTCACAAGTGAGCTCGATTGTGAAATTAATATAATCATAAGAATATGAAGATACGCATGAGATGCCAGCATTGTACTTAAATGGAGGGGGGTGTTTTCATCAAGCAAGCCATTAAGAAGCCGTCCAACTGTACTTTACAATAGTGTTGAATGATGATATGGAAAAGTCTGTCTTGTTGATCCCACATAACTCAGTTTAGCGTTACCGAAATGCAGATAGTTGCACCATAGATTGCTTTTCCATCTGAGTGTCATGGAAACCTGAAGCATTATTCTCTAGCTATCTGACAACTAGCTTAGCATACAAGGACATTTTCCATCATATTTACTTAAGCCATTGACTCCATGAACTGAGCTGAGTAATAATATCATTGAATATTTTTTTGTTCTTCTGTTACCCATAACAAGCATTCTTTTCCCAATGATCCATTCAACATATATGCATTTATTACAGCAGCCAGAGCCATCTATGCCTTGTGCTCCCTTTGGGCCGTGCCCCCTCTGAATTACCTTTTAGGAATCAGAGTTTGTCCATTCTTCCTCAGTTAATTGTACATAAATAACCTTGTCTTAATTGGCATATGCATTTCTCAGGAAAATAGATGGGTAAGTTTATACTGGAAGTCCTCCAGTTGTCAACATTTTCTTTCTTGCATAGAATCCAACTATGGTCACACCATATGGTCACACCATCCTTCAGTGCAAACTTAAATGTGGATACTGATCAACCCTCTCTCCCAAGATTGACCTGGGTGCTATCTTAGAATGTTTCACTTAAGTAAAATTAGTAAATTAGTAGTATCAAGGGGTTGAGGACTGATGGATAACACTGTAATGGTTTAGCTTCAATTGGTATTATATTTGCTACCTTAGGAGCACAAACCTAAATTTCCCCCTTTCCCCCCAAATGGGCAAATTGCATCAAGGTGAGGAGGCAGATTAGCTTAAAATCTCTTTACACCTAGGTAAGCCTCCTGATTCGCAACGGGTTTCCTTGAACCTCTTCAGGTGAAATTGTGAAATCTCTGGCAGAGGTCTAAGGAAAGAAAGGGGATGGGAAGTTGCAGAAAAGGGAGACAACATCAGCAGATTCACCCCCTCTTGCAGCCTTCCCACCCTACCCCTACCCCATTTCTCTCCTTCCGTGCCCTGTTTGGCTCCCTCCCTTTGCACTCTTTCAGCAGCCATTTTGCAATCATGGAATCACAACAGCCCAATCCTTACTAGGATTAGGTTGTAAATATATGTCTATACTAAACTGAGGGCACAATC
>JAJKFI010000189.1:875443-892508 GCA_029204185.1 Lerista edwardsae | reverse complement strand
ATGCATAGGATTGCAGTCTAGATTGTTTAATTCTTTTAAGTCAGTACAATTTCTATTCTGGTGATTAACAACTGGAGAGTCATAAGAAAAGATGTGGGAAAGGATTTCATTTGGATCTTTTCAAGAGAGCAGTGCTATGCGTAAATGAAAATCAGAAGACAGGTTGATGGACTTGGCAAGTACAAACCTTACACATTGAATCTACAGGGCTTGTCTTTCATTACTGACCTCAAAGTAGTTGGTTTTACACAAACTCAGTTCAAAAGTAAGATTCCAGAGTGTATTAACCATTTATTATTGAAGAGTGTATTTAATTCCTAAAGGATATAGGCAACATGGTCTGTCCAGGAGGATAATGATGGAAATTTCACAGCAGGGAAAACAGATGAAAAATTTGTGTCTGGGCACTTGGTCAACATTGCGGGTCTAATTATTATTTGTGCAAAACCACAGAAGGATATCCTATAACAAAGGCCAAAAGAATGAAGAGACATTTATGTACTATCTACAGCAAAGGCCCTTTTGGGACATTGTTTAGTACACAAGCTATGTTTAGCTACTACCTATAGCTGTTTAGCTTTCTCGGATGGGACCTTAGGAGATTTTATAATGCAATATGCCAGGAAAAAAAGCGGCTCTTCTGGAAACATTAGACATTATTGCATGGATGCTTAAACCTGCCTTTTAACTTAGCACCTGCAGCTAAATTTAACTAACCAAACAGCTGAATACCTGCTCTCTTTCTGGCTTGTTTGCTGCTTGAGTTAACATCCAGTTTGGCTTTCGGCCTATTCCAGGGGTAACACTTCTTGCATTTAATAGTATAGAGCCAAGGGCCATTTATGCCCAACAGCGTTCATGATTTTTTCTGCACCTAACATGCCACAGTTGCGGAGAGCTAAGAATTGAGAATACTTACAGTTTTAAGCTGAGTCAACATAGAAAGAAAGAGAAGGGAACACTAGTTCTGGGATCACTAGTTCACAATCAGTCAATTTATTTCATGCAAAAAGAGAATGGAAATGCTTGGGCAGAAGATTTAGCCGAGAGGGTTAATGCCTCCGTTTGCCGGAAGATAACAGCTGAAGATCTGAAGGTTGTGAGCTCGAGACTACCAGAAGTCTCTGTGAGCGGCAGACCCTTGCAAATTGTGGCTGATTAAAAGCTTGAGTTCCAGCTGCCTTGTGGGAGGAGGAGTGTGCTGAAGTCAGCTGCATCTCTGGTGGGAGCAGGGAAGCCTCTTTTCAGCCAGCAGAAGACAGATGGGTGGCTTAGAAAGAAGGCTAAATCCAGAAAGAAAAATCTGTATGAGTGTTCTTGAAAAATAGAAGATTTCTGTAAATTGTAAAAACCTTCGGGTTTGTAAATAAAAGTCTGCCTATGTAAACCGCCTTGAGTTACAGTCATTAGAGAAATCTAGTGATCTTAAGAAAGGCAGTATATAAATACATGTATTATCATTATTATTTTGATCCTGCTAGAAAATCCACATTTTTAGATAGAGCAGTGGTTTTCAGACTTTTTTGACCAGAACACACTTTTTCGAATCACACTCGTGTAGGGACCCACTGGAAGTGATGTCATTAACTTGGAAGTGATGTCATAGCCAGAAGTTACATCAAGTAAGAAGTGCCACCAGTGTGATGTAATCAAATGACACTCTTGGAATACAAACTGCAGCAACTGCACAACCATGAAACATCTCTGACCGAAAACAAGGTTATGACAAAATATGTTGTAAAAGCACTGAACTAAAAACAAAATTAAAAAAAAACGCACTCACTTGAAAATTCAAATGGTTAACACTCACAAAAGGAATGGGGGAAATTATGGCACTTGTCACACTAGGAATCACGTAATCACAAAATAATCCTTCTAAAATCTTTATTCTGGTCTCCATGGAACAAGTCCATCATCAAAAATACTACCTTGGTATGATTGAATCTACAAAACATAGACAAAACATGTCTATGTAAGAAGTGCCACCTTTCTAACCCTCCTAACAACACTGCTAAGACCTGGTACACATGTTCCAATACGCACGTGTTCAATGAACTTGCTGCAGAGAGACATGAAGACATGCATCCACCCAAACATAGAGGCAAATATTTGTAGTGGTGCCAAAAATGCCCCTTCTAAAAAAATTTGATGATTTTTCAGCACTCTTTGCAGAAAAGTTATTAATGTATACTTTCATCACTTGCCTTCACTCTCAACTGCCAAATTTCCCTCTCTTGCCTTTAGTGGTACACTTGGGGGTTAAATCCGATTCACGATTTAATATTGCGACACCATCGCAATTCACTGTGTGATACCTGAAATGTTATGTGAGTGATAACTAATTCATGAAGGACAAAGCAGCCTAAGGGATTAGTAGAGGTGAAAAAGGGCATTGAGGCTGTGGCTCTCAGAGTCAGCAATTCCACTTAGAGATTCACAGAATCCAAGGATCTAAGGAGCAAGATTTCTAACACCCTATGTTCAGTGATGTCATTCAGGGGGAACGGACCAGTACGGCGTTCTGGATCCTAACGGGCTCTGTGGCTGCTTCCGGGGGGGTTTTGTTGTTGTTTTTCAACATTTGAATTTGAACTCAAAAGTGAGTTCCTGTTGCTAAATCATTTGAATGACACCACTGCCTATGTTGTATCCGAGCTATCCCTTGCCCCCAGAGCAGATTTTCAGGGAGCACAGGGAAAAATAGCAGACAATTGTGTCCCCTTTGCATGAAGAGGTGACAACACCGGCTGGCAGCCCAATCCTAACCTGTGCTAGAATAGCCAGGCCGGTGCTGCTGGGCCGCATCCTAAGCATGTTAGGAGGTAGAAGCGCCTCAGTGCAGGGCAAAGGGATGTTTTCTTCTTGCCTCAGGGTGAGTCCCAGCCAGCCCTATGGGGCTGCTCAGATCTGCACCAGCAAATAGCATGTTCAAGTCCACGTGGCCAGGAGCAGCCCAAATTGGGGCTGCCCAGCCCAGGAATGGGGGTTGGGATACAACCAGCGGTGTTATGCTGCCAGAAAGCTGGGTGGGACATCTGGGTGATCGACAGCCCGCCCGTCGCGTTCTGGAGCATTACGCCATTTGCGTAACCAATTACACCGCTTGCGTAACGCAAATGGCGTAACACTGCATAACGTGACGGGTGGGCTGTTGATCACCCGGATGTCCCGCCCAGCGTTCCGGCAGCATAACACCGCTGGATACAACCCAATGGCTGTGTCCCATCACTGCCCACGGTGACACCCCATTACGCCTCTGGTATGTCTCTGGCATACCCTCAGCACAGCCCTGTGCTGGCAGAGCTATACCGGCGCTCAACCGGCAGAGCTGATGGGCATGGCGGCACCTATGCGCCAGCACAGCTGCTTGCGCCAGCCCAGCAACCAAGTGAACAGAGCAGTTGCACCCTGTGGCATGTTTGTGCCAGCTGTGCTGGTGCAACGCCAGGGTAGGATCGCACCTTCAAAGCAGGATTAGAATACAATTCTCTGAAATTGTGAATTTCTCCCAGAAAATAGACACTAGGGAATATATTCCATTCAGTTCACCTTGTCACATGAATACAGTACATTCAGCTTACAGGCTCAATATCCTCGAAAAATCTTTCAGGATTCCGTTTTCCCCTGA
Organism: Lerista edwardsae; assembly: GCA_029204185.1. NCBI lineage: Eukaryota > Metazoa > Chordata > Lepidosauria > Squamata > Scincidae > Lerista > Lerista edwardsae. The sequence continues at coordinate 888,880 of JAJKFI010000189.1, read as the reverse complement.
GCTCCAGTTTCTTTATGCTCAGCCCAATCTCTCTGCTGGTGGAAGAATTGCTGTCTCTTGTCTGTGTGTGAGTGCACATGTGTTTTTGTAATCAGCCTTGTAAAGTTTGCACAGGGCAAAAGGTCCAACTGTGTGAAAGGGGATATTATAGAAAGGGTCACTGGACCAAATGTTCTCAATTGTACGTACTCTACTTTAAAAGCCTATCATTCTGATGCTAATCGTACATTAAATGCAATCTTTCCTTAGATGGAACAACTCCATCCATGGCGCAGAAGACAACATTAAGAGAAACCACAAGGGTGTGTGTGTTTTTTTGTCTCATACAACTTCACACTACTCCAGATTCACAAATTGTGCTGATTTGAGCTAATTGCTCTTTGCCACCTAGTTTTCGGAGATCAAATTAGGCTGCCTTGCCATGATTGGGCTGGTGAGCTTGAAAATAAACTGTTCATAAACATTATTGCTCACATTCCAACCCATTTGGTTTTGATCCCAAAGCCCAGACTTCCCTATCCCTTTTATGAAAATTGAGAAGCCGATTTTTTTAATGCACAACCTGGCAAAGAAACAGCTGCCTGCAAGCTGGAATCCCTATTGATGCAACCCAGATATTAATAACCGTGGTGTAAACTATCATTTTTGCAAACCAGAGTATCCAACAGCTTGACAAACAAAGCAGATCAAGAGCCCTTTGTATTTCTTTGCAGACATACAAAACCATGTGCAAGACACTTCCACGCTTTTCAAAGGAACCAATGAAATGGGCTTTTCAAATGGTCATATTGATGAAAGCTTCCAGTCTTGGAAAAAGTGAGATAATCCCCTGCTTTAAAAGGAGACATTTTAATATTTTCTTTTGTATGCCATCCAACCTTCTGTTTATTCTGGACAGGATCTGTTCAAGATCCTATTGGTACTGTGATGCCTTTGAGGAGTGTGTAATCGTAATTTAGGAAGAACATTGTTTCTAGCAGCTTATTGCTGGTATTTGCCGAGAGTACAAATTATCTGGGCACCATCCAACCAGACTGGAGCACTTCTACAACCCAATTAATTATAATGATAGCACTAAACAGATCCTTAAATCCCCTGCACTGAAATCAGCAGAGCTTAGAAGTGCTTGACTGTTCCTGGATGTTGGGTACGGTGGGCTAGATCTGTTTATAATTATATCTTGACAGTTGGTGGTCATATCCACTTACATCAATGAGAAATTTGTCTGGGCTTGCAAGATTTATTGCTCCATGTTTTAGGTTTTTTAACCAATTTCTGAAGGCATTTTCCAGGAATGGAACATCACCCACTACTTAATGATCATATTTTGCTTGCTCTTGTGCCAATATATACCACCCAACTTAAAAGACCTTCCATTCTGCATTCTCAGTACAGCCAAAAAATAATACACATATAAGAGCACAAAGCCAATGTACTGTAATAGCATCTTACATTTTCCCATTAAGCCAGTCATTCCCAAACTGTGAGCCGTGGCTTCTCAAGGAACTGTATAAACCAGCCAGGGCAGCTGCAGAATCCTCATCAAAAACCTGCTGCATGATACAGTGTATAGGATTACAGCTCTAATGGTGAGCCGTAGCCAATGGCCCAGTAGATCAAGGGCAATCAAAATCAAAAGAGTTTAGTAATCACTGCATTAAGCCATTACTAGATCTGTAAATTAACCAAGCTGTTGCTCACTAGTCTGTATAAATATGTGTAATAATAATTTCTGACACAGCATTTGGCAGTGATACAAGTCCATGTCCTACTTTATAGGCAATTTTCCAAGAACTTGAAAAATCATTAAATAACGGAATGAACTATGCACACTATTTTTGCAAGCTTTGTTGCACCTTTTTCCTTTGCTGAACTGCTTCCAGTACAATACTGGATAATGCCACTACACTAATGCCCACACTAGTTTCCCCACAGAGCGGCCTCAGAGATAGGCAAGAGGGAGGGGGTTCAGTCACCCACTGGGCCTCCTCTCATCCAGCAGCTTTGTTTGGGATCACCAGCTGGCCAGCCTCCTCCAGACTGCCCTCATCACTGGCTTAGCTCCAAACTACCCTAAGTCTAGCACCAACAAACCTCACCAACAAACAATAGGCAGTCAGTTTGCCCAAGCCATAACTGCCTCTTCCACTTGGTGGCTCCAGGGGCGTGGCAGACATACAATTCCCAACAATAGTCTCCCAAAACAACCTTATCTTATCTAGTCTTTCAGCCAGTTCCTCAATCCATCCTTCAGGCAGGCAGTCCAGCCAACACTCCATCAGTCCAGCACCTACCTGGTGCCCTCCTCCAGCACCTACCCAGGGTACCATCCTCCAGCACCTCTCCAACTCCTTTTCTCCAGCTCCTGCCTCCAGCTTTATACTGAGGCCAGCCAATCAGTGGGCAGGCTTTAATTCATCAGCCACACCCATCTGCACCTGTGCTAACCTCCCTTCAGAGCCAGAGCCCTTATCAGCCTGCAGCTGTGTTCCTGCTGCAGGAGTTCTGGGATTAACCCCATAATCCCTGGTTTACCTGGACAAGGGGCCATTGCTGATACCATTCCCTCACTTCTTGGGGTAGCTCTGCCTTTTCCAATACACCAGGCAACACAACCTCCAGCAAAATCTGAGGGAGTGCTCTAGCAACCCTCCAGCCATTGCAGCCTGCTAGCCTTCATAAAGTCCAGGGGCCACATAATGGCCCCCAAACAAAGCTTTTATTAACCAAAATGCCAGCTAAATGGCCATGAGCTAATTAGCCAGCCAATACCACACAGACTCTTGCTTAAGTGCCGAGCGACACCCAGCTGATGATAATGAGCCATTTTGCACAGGAAGATTAGCAACAGCTGGGGCTCTTGGTCTGTGCCCAAATTCTCCTGGTTGTTTCCCCTTGGAAAAGTTATACAAGGACTCCCAGAGGCCATGGGAACACCCAGATGATTTTTGGGGCTGGCACCAGCCAATACAAATGCAAAATTTGCTAGTCCAGTGGCTCTGAAACGTTTTAGCACTGGGACCCACCAGAAGTGATGTCATGGCTGGAAGTGCCACCATTGTGATGCCTGAACCTGCTGCTTTTCTGAGAATGCAGCAATAAATTGAATTATTCTCAGCCATTTTTCCAATAACAAAGTGAATTGGAAAATTCAAAAAAGCCTATGTGCAACCTTGACACAAGCAAATTAACCACATAGCCCTCCCCATTTCCAGTGTCACTTCTTCCCATATTTTCAATGATGGCTGCTCTAGGTGCTTCACAATCCACCTGAAATTGGCTCACAACCCTTTGGTGGGTCTCGACCCACAGTTTGGGAACCACTATGCTCATCACTATTATTGCAAGTATGACCTAAGAGAGATTACAATATATCCCTACTAAAAGGAATTTTTCCAGTCATTGCTTGGTTTCCTAAATGTGTTGGCTTTGCTGTGACAATGATCCCATGGGAAGTTCAAGGAAATCTTGGTTGGGAAGAAATTGATCAGAAACATAGACTAGATCATAACAGAGTTTTGGCAAATGCCTATGGAATCAACATCTGCTTGATGCATAAGACTGGCCAATAGAATTCTTTGTTCAATTGTTCACAGATGAGTTGTTGGGAGAAGGTACAAACATGTTATTTGGCCCCAACACTGTGCCAAAGGTTGACTCCAAGTCTGAAGTGAAACCGTCAGGTGCTACAAACACTGGAAAACTGGAACGAGTGGCAGGTTCCCGTGTCCAGGAGGTTTTTCCCTCTTCTTTTCTGCCTAGTTCTGTAATGAGATTTATAGCAAATCACTTCACCCAGAGTATTTCATCCTTTTTGTCCTGCAAAATCACTTAGTGGAGTTCACCATCTCCCTAGCAGGGCTAAATTACTGCTCTCTAAATAGAAGCCATTACTTCAGCCATTTTGGCATGAACATCTGCTTCTCCTCTCCTGTCACCAACCGACAGTGTCTTCCCAGAATTCTGTGCCTTTCCTGTCACTTGCCCGAAATTCAGCACCACCACAGGTGTAGTCATTACATTTTATGCATCACATTATATGTCGCGGTAAATAAATTTGGGTCTTTGATTAGAACTAACGTAAAGTTAAATTTTGACATTTAAAGTGAACTAGCATTAAAGTGAAGTCATTTTGACACTTAAAGGGAACTATTGGCCACTGTGACCCATGCCCTAGTGACATCTAGATTAGATTATTGCAATGCGCTCTACGTGGGGCTGCCTTTGAAGACGGTCCGGAAATTACAACTAGTACAGAGCGCGGCGGCTCGGGTGGTTGCTGGAGCACGTCGGTTTGACTCTGTCAAGCCGCTGCTTCGGCGACTACACTGGCTGCCGGTTCTGTTCCGGGCCCAATTCAAAGTGCTAGTTTTGACTTTTAAAGCCCTTTACGGCTCGGGTCCGGGGTATTTGAGGGACCGCCTTCTTCCATATAATCCAACCCGTACTCTTAGATCATCTGGGGGGGCCCTCCTGACTGTGCCGCCACCAGGAGAAGTGAGAGGGGTGGCGGCCAGGAAGAGGGCCTTTTCGGTGGTGGCCCCCCAACTCTGGAACACCCTCCCCTTAGAATTGAGAACTGCTTCCTCTTTGTTTATATTTCGGCGGGGGCTGAAGACCTTTTTATTCCAAAAAGCTTTTAACTGTTGACAGGCTGGCTGGTTATTATAACCCACGGGGCTTGTTGTTTTTATATTGTTTTTAAATTTGTTTTTAATTGTGTTCTTAATTTTTGATTGTATTGTTTAATTCTGTTTTAATTGTTTTTAATTGTGAATTGTTATATTGTTTTTATATCTATATTGTAATGCCGCCTTGGGTGCCTTCGGGCACAATAAGGCGGGGTACAAATCTAATAATAAATAAATAATAAATATTGCAGGGCCTGTTGGAATGTCTAGTTAATTGGAAAGATCAGGAACTATGGGAAGTTGGGGAGTGACCCAGAAAATACCAAAATGTTGATTAGAAGTAAGTTGGTTGTATCCTTGAGAAGATCAAAGGCTGTATATGTTTTGACATTTCACACCTGCAGCTTGTCTGTACATTATGGTGACAGCGTTAATTGGGATTAGCTGTGAAAGGATGAGGGCAGAAACAAACTGCCCAGCAACTCAGACCCAGTTAGAAGGTGAAGTATTGATTGGATACCACTTTGATTGATAGAAAGTGGGTTTGAAACCCCTATAAAAATTAGGTGATGAGAGAATCAAATTGCTAGCTGTTTGGGAAGGGCTATGCCGGAGTGCCGAAACACGTTTTAGTTCTCTTGCTGAGAAATGGAGCCAGGCTTGAAACCCTGTGGCCAAAGGACTGTATTTGGAAACAACCACTCAGCTGTTTGAGAGAAGTATATCTTGTCATGGATGATGGATAGTGACCCACCAGGCAGAGACGAGTCGCAGCAGGAATTTAGCAGTCAAGGATGTTAGAAGCGAGATAAGACGGCTCGGAGAACAGGCTTCCTTCACCAGACTTTATTTCAGGATAACGATACAGCATTCCACTCCACCAAAACGACCCACACACCATTGCCAGAGCTCTCTGGTTATATTATATGCATACTTTCAGCCAACCAGGTAGCTCAGATTAACATAATTGCCTGATCTGTTACAGCTGTGCTGTGACTCAGCACTTTCCCCATCCGGGCATCTTGTTTGCCTCTCTGAGAGGTCCCAGAATTCTCAGGCACCAAATTCCTGGTTCTGAGGCTTGACCAAACCTGACATATCTTGGTATATGTAGTTAAGGAACTAGTAAGCATTTAGGAGTTAGCCTTTCTTACTTTCTGTTTGGAACTTGCAATATTACCATTGTGCCTTTGTTTTGTGTGTGAGTGTTTGTTTTAATAAACTTTTATTCGATACCATTAAATTGACTATTGAGTCATGCTGGTATCTACCTACTCAAAAGGACAGGACCTAAAAATGGGGGAAATAGTTAATGTATCCAGGCTGGGGATAGTCTGGCTGCTGTAATTAGCGGGACCCCCCCCCCCCCCCCCCGAGAGCCAGAGGCTTAGAGAGAAGCCATTTGCTGTCCCCTTTTAAAGAAAAATCCTCCAGGTTTGGCAAGGTTTGGGGCTTGTGTAGCTAGCCTTTTGGCTAGACTGGAGGTCAACCCACTCCCATGTGCCTCAAGGAGAAGGCTGGTAGAGAGCGAGGTGGAGGGTTGAACGCGATATTATATATATTATATAGTATAGTTCAGTGGTTCTCAAACGTTTTAGCACCAGAACCCAGTTTTTAGAATGGCACTCATGTTGGGACCTACCAGAAATGATGTCATTAACCTGGAAGTGATGTCATAGCTGAGAGTCACATCATCAAGCAAGAAGTACTGTAATTGTGACATAATCAAATGCAAACTGGCATTCTTGGACTGCAGCAATTGCACAACCATGGAACGTCCCTGACAGAAAGCAAGATTATGCTAGGACAGAAAGCAAGGACAAAATATTATGTAAAAATACAAACCCTGGAAAACTGGATATTTAATTTTTTTTAAAAAAAAAACTCACTTGAAAATTCAAACTGTTGACATTCACAAAAGGAATATAGCAAGAGTAAGGTCTGCAGCTTCCAAGATGGCAGCTTCCAGCTTTCAGTGACCCACCTGACATCAGGTCGGGCAACAAGTAGGTCCCAACCCACAGTTTGAGAAACACTGGTATAGTTCATCTTACAATAGAACGTCTTTAAGAGCACAACACTAAACTGGAGTTAGGCCAGCAAAGTTTGGCCAGCTCAAGGGCCACTGTAAAGTATGTTTGGACCACTCTGGAGTCAGGAAGGATGGTGCACATCTGTGTGCTGGTCTCTCCGACTCTGAGAGTGGTCCAAACAGACTTCATGGTGGCCCTTGTGCTGTCCAAACTTTGCTGGCCTAATCTGTGCCGGGCTAACTCCCGAGTAGGATTGTGCTCTAAAAACAGTGAGAAGTAAGAAGGCCTAACAATATTCCTGGGTTGGGAAAAGGAGGTATTTACTTTGTAAATAGGGGCATAACCCTACAGGAAAGAGGACATAGAAGCATTGAAAGGTCAAGGGGGAACATTAGCAGTCATTTTTATAAAGTTTCTCTTGAGAACCATTTAATTCTCTTACATGCAAGAGGAACAGCCAGCTTCTGGGAAAGAGAAGTCTATGGCTGCCGTTGGCCTTTGTTCATTACAATTTTACTGCTGAGCCTGCAATGTGCCAGGAATTTCCAAACTGAAATTAATACTGACTCCATGGCTTAGTGCTCATCATTAATCATATTTATTATTTTTTTTGAAAGAACTGAATTTCCAAATTACAAAATGAGCTGCGGCTAGTGGTCTATATATTATTGTCAGAGTTTGTTGCCAGCGTACAAGGTCTTGGAATTATGGTCCTCCGAACAAGCCAGGGCAATGGAGTCGAAGGCGCAACATGAAGATCACACTGATGAGCCATGAGAAATGATGAAGTATCAGGAAGGATGGAAGATCTCCAGTCCAATCTGCTGTACCAGACCAAGAGCCATCTCATCCAGCATCTTGTCTCCCCACAGCGGACAACCAGACGACTCTGGGAAGCCCACAAGCAGGACGTAAAACTAGTCCTCTCTCACTGTTGCTTTCCAGCAGTTGGCACTGAATTTGGCATTTTAATTCTCTGAACCTGGATCCTTGCACACAGCAGTGGGCTTCTGTGCAAGCCACTGAGCACAAATATCTGTTGAATCTTCAGTCAGAAGTCATGCAGGCCTTCTTTGATAACACCTTTGTGGACAGTAGAAGGAATAAAGTAGAGGCTCAGGATTCAGTCTCACCCCCCACCCCAGATATTCAGCGCAATAAAATGGCACCAACTGTCTCTTAAGGTGAGCATCTACAGCAGTGGTTCTCAAACTTTTTAGCACTGAGACCCACTTCTTAGAATGTCCATGACCCACCAGAAGTGATGCCCACCAGAAGTGGTGGGAGGTGTGGACTGATGGTTGAGCTGCTGGTACTGCCTGAAGCTAAGCAGGAGAATCTGTGGTCTATTCTTGGATGGGAGACAGAAACCCAGGCTGTGACAAGCTGCAGTATCTGTTGTGGCAGAACGAGGTCACTGTGGAGCTGAGTAGTCAGTACGGGAATGTTGTGAGAAGGCCAGCCGGCAAAAGAACGGAGTCCAACCTTGAGGACCTGTCCAGGATGGACTTACAATCACCTGCTAGGGCTCGCTGTCACACAGCCAGAAGAGAGAACCACACCTTGAAGGCTACATCTGGAACTGAGGATTCGGTGAATCACAGAATACTGTATATTTGTAAAAAAAAACCATTGGAAAATGGTGGTTTAGAATAGCCTGCCCATATAAGCCGCCTTGGGCATTTGCTTCGGCATGGGAAAGGTGGGGTATTTTAAAAAAATTAAATTAAATTAAAATTAAAAATTAAAAAAAAAATTAAAAATTGTGACTCCAGAGCCAGCTGCTTTCCTGAGAATGCAGCAATACATTGGGTTATTTCTTAGCCATTTTCTAATAGCAAAGTGAATCAGAAAGAAAAGCCTGTTTACAACCTTCAAATAGGCAAAACAACCACATTGCCCTCCCCCTTTCCAGCATCCCATCTTCCCATATTTTCAATATGGCTGCTCTAGGTGCTTCGCGACCTGCCTGGAATTGGCCTGCAACTCACTGATGGGTTCCGACCCACAGTTTGGGAACCACTGATCTACAGTATGTTGTGTCCAGGTCACAATTCACGCACCAGCCATGTACAGTAGTAGCCTAACACTTGTGTTAATCCCTTGTTTTTGTAGGCCCCATCTAGCAGCCAAATCAGGTGACTTCATATCATATCCAATTTTCCAGCACCAATGCAGCAGCAATGCAGCCTGCAGGAAGGGAGCAAACATGCCCTTTCTTTGAGGAGGCCTCCATGCCTGCCCCCCATTGCAGGATGCAGCACACATGACATGGGCATGGCCGCATCAATGCTGGATAGGATTGGGCCCTTATTCAGCCCCTGGTGGTCTTCCATATACACCTGGTGATTTGCTTTGGCTTGGTGGATTGCACTGCAGGCCTGTGTTAGGGCATGAGCAGTATGCTGTGCAGGTGTAGCAGGTGAGGCAGAGCTGTCCTACCGTAATTCTTTGTGAATTGCCTCCACTGCTGCTGCAGTGGCTGTGATCCTGCAAACACAACCCATGGCCTTCAGCTGCTCAAAGCCTCTGCGTTGTAAGTGTTTGCAATTGCAGCACTTCTCAAAGAACTCTAGTACACCAGTTCTGCCTCACCTACCATACCCACACCACACATGGTTGCTGTGCACAGACTTGATCCATAACCCAGTACTCATTGCGCAACAGATCACATGCTCTGACAGCTTCAACCTACTGACCATCCTTGCTGGGCTGGGATGCACATGTTTGAAGAAGCAAGATTCAACCAAAGTACTGATTATATAATCCATTATTACCTTGACACTTCAATATCAGGAGATATCCCATTTTTCCTGATCCAGCAAGATTACCTGGGAATGATTTTTCTATATCAGACCTTCCTCCATTACCACTGTTTTGCCCCTTTAAATCAATTGCTTTTAATGCAATCTTAACTATCACCACACCACAAGCACAGGACAGAAAAAAGCTAGCTATTTCTTTTCTAGCCTGTATATATCCACCCGTCATTTCAGGTTTTGCCAACATTATTTGCTGTCCTCCAAAACAAAAGTGCCTATAATGGATCATTTGGATTCAGGTTCCAAAACAGAATTCATGCTATTCACTGAGCTTTTGCTAAGCCATTTGCTTTCTGCAACAAATCAAAACAGCCAATATAATAAAGGCTAAGAGCAGTTCAAAAAGCAACTTTTTTATTGCTTTCTGCTATGAGTTTACAAAACCCTAATGAGAACTAAGCCACACTAAACCCACATGCCAGAGGCTGCCTTTTAGACAATTCTCACAACATTAACCATACAGCAGTCCATAGAGTTTTAAAGTACGTAGCTTCATAATTGTAGCCTCTTAACACAAAGCCTCATCAACACAAATCTGGCAGGAAAGTTACTATAAAATGAGTTGTAGTAACTCCTCCCCTGGCAGACCCTGCAAACTCCCATCCAACCTGAACGGATAGGGTAACTGTTAGTAGTTTTGAACCATCAAGCAGCACATGGTAGCCCCTGTGCAGTGGCTGAAATCCAGATGGGAACTTGGTCATCTGTAGAAAGCAGCAAAGCTGATCTTAACACAACCATACTACAGAAAGGAGGGAATCAGCAGGCTGTTGTAAGTTCAGCTTCACTAGGTAGTCACTTGCTAGCTGCATGCCTCACACACAGATTCAGCAACTACAGGTGGAACCTTTTTATCCATAAGGGTTCCATTCCAGGAAATAGAAATGGGATTGCCGAAAACTGTGTTAAATCAAATCCATTTAAAAAACCAAGACATTCCTTTAATTAGCAGTCAAAACAAAAATCTTCTCTTACCCTGGCAACATGGCTGCAGGCATTCTCCAGGGGGCTCCGAACAGATTATTATCCATTCAATCTGAGATAAGACCTCTTCACCATGGAGCCGGGAGGAAAAAGCAAAATGGGGATTCCAGGGAGGAGGTCTTATTCAAAGCTAATTGATAGTGATCTGTTCTAAACCCTCAGAAAATGCTTGCTGCTGTGTTATGTTGCCATGGTAAGAGATGATTTTTTAAAGGATTGCTAGTTAAAGGAACATGTTTAGTAAAACAAAAGGCACTTCTCTTCCCTCCGCACTGAGTCAAATCAGTGGATGAGAAGGCTGTACCTGTACATAGTAAGACCACACAATGCCACTAGAGGGCACCATCATCTGAATCTTATCTGAGAGGCGATCACACATAAAGGTACTCCTCTTTTCTGTAGATTTTGAATTAACAAATACCAGGTATTAGGATGCTTTTACGGCAGCTAATGTTGGCTATTTATTATGTATCTAGCATCTTTAATTTGGAAAGCATGTTGCAGTGTCTGTCTTCAATCCTTACTATTCCCATTGCATACATTAGGAGAATGAGGCCAAGATAGGGACTTTCTCATAGTCTCACCCTGAGCCCATAGTAGAAGTAACACTAGAGCCGAGAACTTCCAGATCAACATTTTAGCCATTAGAGCACCCTGGATCTCATGAACATTGATGTCATGAAATGCCCCCCCCCCAAAAAAAGGATGTTGATAAGTACATTGCATATGCAATTCTCAAGCTTGTGTATACATGTGTGAGGGCTCAATCCAAACATGCCAGAGCCAGCACTACTCCCTTGTATGTGTGTCCCAAACACACCCCACTCTCAGAGTCAGGAAGGCCAGCACGTATCTGTGCGCTGTTCTTCCTGCACTGGTCCTAGACCAGTTAAGGCTGGTCTATGGAGGGAAGGCAGAGGGAAGGCTAAACGGAGCAAGGCAAAGTGGGAGAGGATGGGCCTGTGGGCAGACCAGCTGAAGAAGGGAGGTGGAGCCTGGAGCCTGCAGGCAAGATCCTAACTCGTGTCCCGGTCAATCCTACAAGGGCAGCTCAGATTCTAGTAGCCCCATATAGGCTACTCAGGTCCAAGTAGTCCCATAGAGGTTGGGCCTTTACCCTGGGGAAGGGGACAAATATCCCCTTACTCCAAGTTGCACCACAGCTGCCTCCTAACTGGGGTTGGATATGGTGCAGGCCAGTCAGCTTCCTAACCCAGCCCTGGTTGGAATTGGGCTGTCAATTGCATAGTGCTCTATCTTCTCCCTATGACTTTTTTGTTGTTGTTGGGTTCCTTGGCAGCCGTTATGATTGCTGATTTGTACAACTGCTATATTAGCATTTTACTTTATTGCCTTTTATTGTGGTTTCAATGTTGAAAGCTGCCTTGAGCTTTGTTTAGAAGGGTAACTCTCTAGCTGCCTTTATGACGTGATAATAGACCCAGAGTAGAACTTGAAGGATTGATCTTTTGGTTGGCAACTACTAGTTCGTAAGGACTGTGCAAAAAATAATATAAAGGCAGTTATGTTAGAAAAGCAGAAATGATAATGCCTGTTGATTATCAGATGTGGAGTGCATCTAGCCATTGCTAAACATCTCATAGCTTTCTAAGAACATTTTTCCTTTGATCCAGAAATCAAGACACAACAGTCTGCTACCAGGAATTAATTAAGAGTACAGAATTTGAGCTAACCACAACAGTGTGTACAAAAATATTCCATCCCACCTTTCAGCTTTCAAAACTAATCTGGCTTTTAAAAGAGATCAAGCAACAGAACAGAAAATTGATCATAGTCTTCCATATGGTAATCTGTATTCCAGATTGTGTTTAGCCCCGCTCACATTATACCATGGATATGAAGCTTTGGGGGAAGAGAGAGGACTCACCTGGTGGCCCCAATTTATCTGTGAATAAAGTCCATATGACTTTATTCATATGGGTCCCTTGTATTACTGTCATATTTTTGTATCCAAAGAATACTGTCGCAAAAAAGATTGTCATTCTACATCTTCACATGCCATATTTGTGAATGTGCAACCAATTGAAATCAGGAAGCAACATGAAGATTTTTATAATCCTCTTTTCTTCTTTTTTTCTTTTTTTTTGAGTGAGGAAAATTGTAATATGAAAAAATACAGTGGTGAAAAATGAACAATTCATCAATAGGTAAGAGATTTACTTTGGCTAAGTTCTCTGAGGTTTAGTTTGTATCTACATACATCACAGGTGTTTTCCCAAAGTATTTCATCCACTTGGATTTTTCAAAAATGACATCTTTGAATTCCCACATACAAGTTTTGCGCCAATGGCCTCCTGCAGTAGAGTCCCATGCCAACAACAGAATTAGCTTGGAAATTGCTTGTTTGGGGTGGGGTGGGGGCAGTTATTTCCTTTGGCCCCAAAATAGCAGTCCTTTCCAAAAAGAAGATTTATTACCAATTGTTACTGCTCCATGAATAGGGGGTTGTACAGAGTTTGGCATGTAGGGTAGGGAAGATACAAATCATCTTTTTGAACTTGCCATAGGTAAACTTACAACTTTGGACAAGTTAACTTCCACTTTTCCAAGTGAGGATAAAATGTTCAAAAAGCAATGACATGGCTATGCTTTGTTGGGGTCTCTGTCCCTTGACATGAGTGTTACAGTCCGATACTACTTTTTGATGTCATTGCAGCAATACACAACCTATTAAAATGAATGGGGCTGGAAATGAAATAGAACAATTGGCAACCCATATAGGCAGATTCGATTAAAGTTTAAAAAAAAAAGTTTACTCAGGGAACAGTTTAGCTTTATGTAAGCTTTATGTAGCCCTTGAGAAGAAAGTCTCCCACCTCCAAGCTGGATCCCTCTAGAAAAAGAAACTGAGTCACCTGCTTGTTTACTTTATGGTAGGCAAAGAGCTTTCAGTCCAGGGCAGCGGCGTCATGCAGCCGGAACGCTGGGTGGGAGGAATGGGTGAGC
>JAJKFI010000189.1:841315-870443 GCA_029204185.1 Lerista edwardsae | reverse complement strand
GACATTACTTTCCAATACATACTTGTGCATACGAGTCCAATTTAATTTGATTGCTGTGATTATCTATAGTCTGCCTGTTTAATAACAGTTTACTAATGTACTGTTGGCATAAAATCAGAGAGGCCTTGATTGTTTTTCTTGTTGCAAATTTCACAGTAGTTTATTCAGTGAAACTCTGTTATCCTTAAACAGCCCATTCCTCTACCAGCAATGAGGGAGGCCTATTTATGAGAGCTCTTTGATTGACATCAGGGCTGGCCTTAAGCCATTGTAGCCTATATCATTATATTGGGCCCCATTCTTTGGTGGGCCCCATGCTGGTACGGCAAGTAGATAGCTTGCTGCTGCAGCCAAGGATTGCCATGGGCTGTGAGCCAGAGTGGAGCGGCTGATCCCTGGGCCATCCCACCTGGTCCCATCTCCAAATGACCTGAAATGCCTCCTGGAAGCAGTGGGTGGTAACATCATCATTGCCAACTGTTTCCAGGGACCATTTTTCCTGTGGTTGTATGGGGAGGGTGGGTGCCACGGGAATGCCTTGCATTGGGCCCCACTGCTCCAGGGGCTGGACTTGATTGACATCACAAAAACATCTAATCTTTTTTTCAAGGGAAGCTTACTAGTTAACCTACCAAAAAGCCCAGTCCTACCTTCTCTGGTCATCATCATCATCAACGCTCCTCAATCATAAAAAGTGCTTCGGTATCGTGCAAAGCCACATGCTACTGCGGTGCCAGCAGGAAGGGCAGAGCCTTCCTGCATGCTCCAGAGGAACCGGATACTGCTGCCAATGGAGATAAGTGGCAGGGACAGGAGAGGAGGGGAGGGCAGAATGGGGGGTGGGGGAGGGCAATACAAGTTGGCGTGGGATGGGCAGATCAGGTCCAGGATGGGCTGCCCAATCCTCACCCTTCTCCCAGACCTGATCCCATGCGTGGGTCCATGTGGACCTCGCCAGCTAGCACAGGTCTAAATAGAAACCCCTCCCCTCCAAGCCTCAGAAGCTTAAGAGAACAATTGTTCACTTACCCAGAAGGGCCTTCCACATTTGTCTCCCGCAGGATGCTGTGGAAGCCATTTTGGCACTGCTGCATCAAAGGGGGGACAATAGGATTCAGTGGATTCAGAAAGCCATTTTTCTGCGCCGGTATGGGCATGACTGAAGCCACTGTCTTCACTAACACACCCACACCCAAACAAATATTGATCCATTGCAGTCCCCACAGCCTGAGCAACTGTGTATACACAACTCACCCGGAGATATGAGTTTTCGCCATCCTTTAAATACCTAGTACACTGACAGCCCAATTTTATGCGGCATTGCCATTGCTGGAACTAATGCTCTGGTGGTGGAACATACTTTAGGCATCGCAAATGGCCATCCAGATGCACATACAGTTGTGCACCTATTGCCACCAGTGATACTGCAGAGCCCTACGCATGGAAGCTGGAAGAAGACCCACCAACCTTTACTTGGTAAGTCAGCAGGGTGGGCATATCAGGGTGAGCGGGTGACAGCTTATTGTATTATTGCCAACTAATGTAAACCATCTTATAAAACAGAAGTTCCCAAAGTCCAACTCAGACATTGGGAACTTGCTAAGTAGTTGAGGAGGCGGGGCCTGGGGTTGCATGGGTGTCCGGCCACACCGCAGTGATCACAATGCAATGGAACACACAGGGGCTTTAGCCCTTACCTGGGGGTCGTGCTGAGATCCCATGGGTCTGGGAGGTGCGTAGCCTCCTCTGCAGTCCTCTCCGATTAAAAAAAAAGCCCTGTTTTGTGTGCAATGAGCACTTCCTTCTTTCGCGCAACAGCAGGAATTGCTGGTCACATCCAAAACAAGTGGGGCCCACAGAGGAGCTGTGCACCTCCCAGACCCCTTGGGACCTCAGCGCGACCTCCAGATAAGGGCTAAAGCCCCTGGGTGTCTTATGGCACTGTGATCGATGCGCCGCTGACAGGATATCCGAAACTGGGCCACTACCCTTAAAGGGGAATGGCCCAGTTTCGCTTCCCAATAGTGGGTCGCAACCCACAGATTGGGAAGCACTGTTATAAAAGATTTAAGACTGGTCCTCCTTTGTATCTGGTCACCTTAGCAACAGAGTGTTGGTTCTTGGATTCTGGTCGAACCACTCTGGAAATAAACACAACTGAAGTACCTTAAGTACCACATCGAAACAAGTTAATCATAATAAGCAAAAGAGAGAGGGAGAAAAAAGATGGCCCAGATGACAAAACAGAGCTGATAATACAGGAAGATCCATCACTATAATATAGTCATTATTTTTGTTCCGCTATAGAGCAACCTTTAGGAGGACAAGGCAACTCAGGGAGCACATCCCCTGAGGTGAATATCATAAGAGCAAGGAACACACCAGCCTCTGTGTAGTTTTCTAATTTGGCAGCGTTTGCTGTTTCCGTTGCTTCTGGGAAACGTCTCTGGCATCAGGCCTCGGGGGTTGTTATCCAAATGGACAAGAAAAATTTGCTGGAGCTGCTGCCATAAACCGTTTTCCTTCCAACCTCTGATCAATGAGCTCTTCTGAACGTCATTTAAGTATACTAGATGCCATTGTTTTTTTTATGAAAGGTGCTGCTATTCTTCATAAATGTTGGCACATCCTTGGAGTCACAGTTTTGGTATCTGCTGGAAAATCTGTGTGGTCGTCAAGCAAAAAAAGATTTGTATTTTCCAAGAAAACAGACTGGGCAGGGATTGGTTTCATAACCTACCTAGGGCCCAATCCTAACCAACTTTCCAGCACTGATGCCGCTGCAATGCAGCCCTGAGGTAACAAACATTCCCTTTCCTTGAGGAAGGCTCCAATGCAAGATGAAGTGCATGCCCCGTTGGCATGGCTACATCAGTGCTGGAAAGTTGGAAAGGACTGGGCCCTTATATTAATAGTTCTAAAATGTAGCTAAGTTGTTTGCCAAGATTGCTATCACCCCTTGCGAATAGATGGCCATTATCATTTATGTCAACAGCAATGAAGACATATGTACATTTAGGCTGAGGAATCAATTCCAGGAGACAAACATGGTCATCTAAGATATTTGCACATTGAAAGGATTATTACTAATACATGTGTGAGCGCAATCCTGGAGTGGATGTTGCACCAATATTACGTCATAGCGTCAGCGCATTAGCTAGTGCCGATGCAAGGGTGCGGACCAGCACCCCCACATTGGCTCTAGAGCTTTTGGGCCTGGCTGGCTAGAGCCGAGCCCGGCTGGCGCAAGGGCGGTTCTGTAGGGAGGGCAGGAAGGAGGGAGGTGGGAAGACCAGTGGGTGTGCCAGCCCAAGGAGGGGGTTGTGACGGCATGCAGCCATTAGGCTGCATCCAAGGCTCCATTGGGAGGCCACGTGGCCCCAATTGAGACTGTGCATCTTCCTCAGATCTGCGTATGCTATTTAGCAGACGCAGAACCGAGGAACCCTGTGAGGAGGCTGGAACCTCCCCTGGGGCAAGGGTGCGAACTTGCACTTGCCCCGGAGAGACTCCCCAGTGCACCAATGGTGCCCTGGATACGGCCCAGGTCCGCCGGCCTGGCCATTCCATCACCATTTAGGATTGCACTCTGTGTCTGAAAAACATGGATCCACGCTGAGACTGAGGTCTGCAGCACCTACACATGAACAAGGGGTTTCTTGCCTTAAGTAGAATTCCACACTTACCCAAAAGTAGCACAGTTTCTGAGTTTGGCCTAAAATGGCTGTGCAGCCACCTGCTTGTAATTATAAATATAAACAAATCAGCAGCAAGCTGATCCTAAAGAATTTCCATCAAACTAATTCAGACTACGGTTTGCTTAAACAGGTAATTGTATCCTTTTGTAAAGGTCAACAACTTGGGCTACAATCCTCTGCACACATCCCTGGGAGTTAATCCCACTGAATTCAACAGGACTTATTTCTGAGGAGACATGCTTAGGCTTGCACGGTTGGATTATGAAGGGTCAGCGATTTCCAATGTGTTAATGTGCAACACCTTGTAAACGCTGAAATAAGATGGTTCTGTATATTTGTTGCTGAGGAGTGCGTGGTTTAAATTACTGATTTGTGTCTTGGTTCTGTTAGAAATTGAAGATGTTAGGATTGGAAGAAACCTTGAAGGTCATCTAGTCCAACTCTCTGCAAGTGCAGGAAACTGCTACAGCATCCCTGACAAAGGCCTATCCAGTCAACTTGAAAGTCTCCAACAAGGGAAATGCCACCACTGCATGAGGCAGATTGGTCCAGTGCCAGACACTCCCACAATTAGGAAATTCTTCCTCCAATCTAGGAAAATCTGCATCCCAGTCGTTTCATCCCATTGGTTCTAGTGCCCTTGGGAGATGCAGAGAGGGAGTTCCCCTTTTCTTCTGTGTGACAGCACATGCTTGAAGATGGCTATCATTATTTTATTTTTCACATTGTTACACCACCCTTTCTCCAAGGAGCTCAGGATAGTGTACATGGTTCCTTCCTTCCTTTTGTCATCACAACAACCTGGCGAGGTAGGTGAGGCTGAGAGGGAGTGGCTAGCCCAAGACCACCCAGGAAACATCATGGCTAAGCAGGGATTTCAACCTGGATCTTCCAGGTCTAAGGCCAACTCCTGAACTACTACACCAGCCTGGCTCTCCTTTCCGTTATCATATATCTCCTTAGTCTCCTCCATGCGTTTGCAAAAAGTGCTTTCTTTTGGTTCAGCCACAATAAAATCTATGCAGCTTCTTTGAAGCACTCTAAGAGCACAAGCCTAACCTCGAGTTAGGCCAGCAAAGTTTGTCTGGCACAAGGGCCACTGTAAAGCACGTATGGACCACTCTCGGAGTCAGGGAGGATGGCGCATGTCTTTGTGCTGGATTCTCTGACTCAGAGAGTGATACAAACTACTTTACGGTGGCCCTTGTGCCGCCCAAACTTTGCTGGCCTAACTGTGTCGGCCGCACCGTGTTGGCCTATAACTCCAGGTTAGGATTGTGCTCTTCAAGCACTTCAAAGAAGCTGCATAGGTTTGATGGATCTCCAGGGGGAATTGAATCCCAAAGTCATCTCAAAATGTGCTTTTATTTCCGTTTCCTTAGAAGTATATTGGCAATTACAGTGATCAAGATAAGGTCAAGATAAGATCAAAACAGACTGCTTTGAATGAACTATGGTAGTAACCTGTGCAAGGTAATTAACCTTAAAAGTGACATAATCAATACTTAACTATCATAACAAAGAACAGTTTTGCAAACAGAATTTACAAGTAGAGCCATATGATTTTAGCCTATTTGTTACCCTATTTGTTACCCTTACTGTAATATGAAATGTCTGAAGACTTTTTGCTTAGTCTGTACTTTTGGAAATATTGCTGGAATGAGCCCAGCTTTTAGAGCAGATTTATTAGTTCAATCTGAAGCAAGGATTCTTAAGTCAGCAAGAACATCCCTGTGGATTTTCCATTATTAGTAGTCATACTGTTTTCTTATCTTCTTCAGACCATGCACTTTGTAGACATTTTGAGTACTGCTATTAACATTAAGAATTTACAGCCTGAGTTATAACCTCCATTCAGAGTTAAGACGTAATTCCCATAACTTCGTAGGAGTCCACTGTTTTGGAAAACAGAGGATGACTCGTCCTTTCCCAAATATATTTCCTAGATAAAAAATTTCCCAAATAAAACGAAATACCATTTTTTCCCAGCAGATAATTAATCTGTGGAACTCCTTGCCACAGGAGGTACTGATGGCATCTGGCCTAGGTGCCTTTGATAGGGGATTAGACATATTTCTGGACAAAAAATCCAGGCCTTGATGAGTGGTGCAACATCCTTATTTTAGAAGCAGGTTACCTCAGAATGCCAGATGCAAGGAGTGGCAATGAGATGCAAGTATCTTGTTGTCTTGTGTGCTTCTTGAGGCATCTGGTGGGCCACTATGAGATACCAGAAGCTGGATTAGATGGGCCTTTGGCCTGATCCAGCAGGGTTCTTATGTTCTTAAATATGAAAGACTGGTCTGTAGTCAATAAGCAATCAAGTAAAGGGGAAAGCTGATCAATATATGGAGCTCCCAAATTCTTCAGTGTGGTGACCCACCTCTTCCTTGGTCATGGGTCTTTTATGGCATTTATGAATGCCTCCTAAAAGGGAAGTTTTTGTGTAACATAAAACATCTACTTGGTAGGTGTCCCATCTCAGAAGGAAGAGACCAGTTGTTTTCCACCAGTTGCTTCCCACCAATCTTAGTTGCTTCCCACCAATCTGAAATCTGAATGTGGAGGGCACACAGAGCAGGGCTTTCCTTCAGCGACGGAATCTACAAACGACCTGGGGGAACGCTGGGCGGGACGTAGTCCGTCCGCAGCGATCCACTGCTGCCCTGGCCTTGGGGGGGGGCTCCTGCTCGCTGCGGAGGACGGGTGAGGGTCATGCCGGGTGCCTGGGCGAGCAGCAGTGGGGCGCGCTAACCGGGGGCAGCCCCCCAAGCCAGGACAGCTGTAGAACGCTGCGGACGGGCAGCTAATCACACGGAAGCCCCACGTAAGTCCCAGCGTTCCCCCAGGTCGTTTGTAGATCCCGTCGCTGCTTTCCTTGAAGAACTTAGGGCCCAATCCTTTCTAATATTCCTGCACTGATGCAGCCATGCCAACAGGGCGTGTGCTCAGTGGTGTCATTCAAATGATTTAGGAACAGGAACTCACTTTTGATTGGCACTTGTCGGGAACCCGGAACCAGCCACGGAGCCTGTTAGGATCCGGAACGCCCATTCTGGTCCGTTCCCCCTGAATGACATCACTGCGTGTGCTGCATCTTTCATTGGAGGGTGGAATCCTGAGCCCTCCTCAAGGTAAAGAAATATCTGTTGCCCTAACTCGGCAGGGGCATTGCAGCTACATTGGTGCTGGAAAGCAGGATTGGTCCCCAAAACAATGACAAGTTTATATGGGAGCAGGAAGTCTTTCAGATACCCTGGTCAAAGAAAGTTGAATTTGTTACTGTATGATAAAGGTCAAAAGCCAATATAGTACTATGTAGGTCACAACCAATTAACCTGAAAGCAAAATGGCAATCACTGCAGACGTTCAAGAACTGGTGAAATATACTCAGTTTTGCCCTTTTCGGCAGACCTGTATGCTGTAGTGTGGCAGGGGATAGGATTGGGCTGTCAGAATACAAATTGGTCCTGCTTGTAATGCTTGGCCATATGTCAAGTCAAGCACGATGTCTCAAAGAAGTCCTTTTTGTATCTTGGAATATTGAAAAGGTTACTGCTCATGCTTAGACAGCTTTCAGTAGATCATGTCCCCAATTCCAGTTCTTTCCAGATACATGCACAGAAAGCCTGAACATGTTGAGCTGCTGTAATTCTTCTTGATTGGCACCTAAATAGGCCAAGCTGTTTGTTGATAGCTTCAGGAAGGAGCTCAACTTATTTCTGAGCCAATCCAATTAAAGCAAGAGGGAGTTACCCATCACTAATTCCTACTGTTTGTGAAAGTTGAAATAAACACCTTGACAACTGGCCTGCGCTGAACCCAGTGCAGGATTGGGGCTCTCTGTGGCGCAACTTAGGACAAGGGGAATTATTTCCCCTTACTCTGTGTAATGCAGCAGCAGCCTGTAAAAAGGCTATTTGGATCTGCGCCACCGAAATAACTGAATCCTATCCTCTGTGTTGGGCTGTGCAAGTTCTCAAGTCTGCACCAGCAAAGTAGCAGGCCAACTGAGGAGGCTCGTTGTTGGGCCAGAGCTCTTTCCTGGGGGAGGGGGGCAACTTCCCCTTTCCCTGAGGAGCCCCCGACGGCTGCCACAGCTCCGTTTGGATGCTGCTTCTATGGGGGGCGACCAGCTTAGAATTGGGCTGCCCCACTGCCCAGCCCTGTATCTAATATACAGACATGCCTTACCCTGCGTGTAAACTCTCAGGGTGTGATCCTAAACTGAGTTAGGCCAGCATAAGCTAAGCCAGCAAAGTTTGGTCAGCATACTGTAAAGTATGTTTGGACCACTCTCGGAGTCAGAGGGGCCAGCACACAGACGTGAACCATCCTCCCTGACTCCGAGGGCGCAATCCTAAAGTGAGTTAGGCCAGCATAAGCTAAGCCAGCAAAGTTTGGCCAGCACAAGGGACACCATCAAGTATGTTTGGACCACTCTCGGAGTCAGAGAGGGCAGCACACAGACATGAGTCATCCTCCCTGAGTCCCAGAGTGGTCCAAACGTGTTTTATGGTGGCCCTTGTGCTAGCCAAACTTTGCTGGCTTAGTTTATGCCGGCCTAACTCCAGTTTAGGATTGTGCTCTCAATGATATAATAGTATGTATTATATACTTCAATTGTTGAAGTATATAACAATTCAATTCAATTGAAGCCTTCAGTTGTTGACAGGCTGGCTGGCATTTTACATTCTTCATCTTATATTTTAAAGGATCCACGGGGCTTGCTTGTTTAAAATTTTTAACTGTTTGAATATTGTTTTTAACATTGTTTTAATTGTTGTACTTGTTTTTAAAGTGATGGTTTTAATGTTGTAAGCTGCCTTGGGTGCCCATGGGGCAGAAAGGAGGGATAAAAATTAAATAATGATGATGATGATGATGATGTGTATATATTAGCAGGCATGAGACTTGGCAAAAGCCAGGATGACATAAGCCTTTAGGAAAATGCATTATCCCACCTCCAGAAGCAGACTTGCCTTTTCAACACCATTGACACTGTAAATGTGAATGAATGCAAATACTAATTGATAATTTGAATTAATAAATCTTAGGAAGACATAATTATCTGACTTTTCAGTTTTACATGATCTTAACAGAAAATCCATTATCTGGCAAATCAATCCTTGTTTCCTGCTTTCTGGTCATAAAGGAAATCAGCGCACAAAATATAGTCTGGATAATCAAACAAGAACGAGTGAGAAAGTTCCCTGGCACGATCGCTATAGGAACTTGGCCCACGTTTAGTGAAAATACACTGCAGATGTATAAATTATGCAGGCTGGGATAGCGTTGGTCAAAATCTTCCATGCTGGAGTCATGTGGGAAACAAAGTCTAGACATCATAGATTAACATATGTCTTTTACACTAGTGCGATCTAGGCACAGCCTAAGAAAACAGAATCAGGAAAGTCTACATTTGTAGTCTTATGTCATCAAATGTGCCCCTGGTGCAAGGCTAGAGAGGAGGCCGTTCCAGCAAGCCCGTTCTGGGTCCTACCTACATAAAGATGCCTTTATGTACCTTCCCAAAACTGACTGAAGGATGCATTACCAACCATTCCAGTCTGAAAGATAAGCCTTTTAAGCATCGTAGAACTGTTCTGGCTCCCTAGAATGACTACTGTTTTTACTGTATACTGTTGATTGATTGATATTTCTACTACTAAGGGCTCCATCTTAATCTCACAGTTAGGCCAGGAAGGTTTGGCTGGCACTAGGAACACCATAAAGTATGTTTGGACCACTCGCGGAGTCAGGGAGGGCAGCACACAGACATGCGCCATCCTCCCTGACCCAGAGAGTGGTTCAAAGGGGTGTTAAGGTAGCCCTTCTGCTGTCCAAACTTTGCTGGCCTAACTGTGCCGGCCTAACTTCAGGTTTGGATTGCGCCCTGAGTCAGGGAGGATGGTACACATCTGTGTGCTGGCCTCTCTGACTCCAGGAGTGGTCGAAACATACTTTATGGTGGCCCTTGTGCTGGCCCAATTTTGCTGGCCTAAGAGCACAATCCTAACCTGGAGTTAGGCCAGCAAAGTTTGACCAGAACAAGGGCCACTGTAAAGCATGTTTGGACCACTTTCAGAGTCAGGGATGGCACATGTCTGTGTGCTGGCCTCACTGACTCCAAGAGTGGTCCAAACATACTTTACGGTAGCCCTTGTGCTGGCCAAACTTTACTGGCCTAACTTGTGCCGGCCTAACTCCTAACTAAGAGAGAATTCTGGTTATATATGCATATATGCAGAATCATTCCACCCAAACCCAGTGTAGTTATGTCACAAAGGGTGACACACCTGTTGTGTGTTCGCAGGCCAAACTAACTGTCACTCTCTGGAGGGGTGACACCACACCTTCTGAGCCTTCGTTCAGCAATCTTTGGCCCACTCCAGGCCAAGCTGCCTTGCACTCTTGCCAACATTCTGTTTTCACTGCTTCCCAGTGAGAACATGAAGCAACTGGGCACAGAGTGCACCAAAGTGCCAAAGGAAGGAAGTCCTTTGATGGGCTTTTTGCATTTAAAACAATGCAGTGTCTGGAAGGTAGGGGGTGACATCATCCATAATCATCCAAAAACCAAGGTAATGCTCCTACAGGTAAGCATCGCATATACTTTAGGTTGATCCAGACACTCTTGATTCAGGCAGGAACTGGGCTTAGAGGATGCCTTTAAAATGGTTCTTTGCATGAGAGGCTTCATTCTGCGTAGCACCGGCACTACGCTCTTGCGCCAACTGAGCACTTTCACAAACGTGCCATCAAGCGCATCAGTGTTGGCGGTATGGTGCTGGACCGGCGTGAGCAGCAGCGCCAATGCTCAGGTGCTGCTGTGACCGCCAGCAGCACCAGCCTTGTGCCGATCGACCAATGGCAGCACACAGTCAGTGATGGGCCCCAACAAGGGTGTTCCAGAGGCGTGCCAGGGGTGTAACTGGGTTGCACAGTGGGCAGAGACGAGTGTTGTGATACAGGATGGCCATAGTGCCACATCCTAAACCAAGGCTGGGACCTTGGTGGACTCAATTCAGGCCGCTCCTGCGCACATGCACCTGCAAAACAGCTGGCGCAGATCCGAGCAGCCCCATTTATATGACTGGGATTTACGTGGGTTTAAGGGGAAAACTTCCCCTTGGCCTGCCATGTCAGCCTTATTTAGGACTGGGCTGCCCATCTGTAAGTTTCCATTCCAAACCTGATGACAAATAACCATAGAAAACACATTTTGTTTAACTCAGCAGATGCCTCACTTCAAAAATATGTATTAAGATGGACTACTGTGATAGAATGTATACTGCTCTGATGGTGTTTGGAAACCGTAACTACAACACATTCTGAATTGTGGATCCACTGGCAACAGAAGTCACATTTGCAAACCACAAACATTTGTGTTTTCTCGGATTTATTTTTGCAAGGATTCTTGGATGATTTGAACAGTATCCTATTTAAAAAAGTAGTGCCAATATAGAACCTCCTTATTAGAAACATAATACAAACTTCGTTAGATCAACAGGGCCAACCTGAAGTATGGCCAGCCTGAAGTCCTCATGAAAAAGTATGGCATACAGTTCAGGGCAAAGATTTTGGACAATTGCTGTATGAAACTCTAGGCATGCCTGGTACCATCTTTGTGTAGGCTGATAAAGGTAGGTTTGGAGGAAAATGAACTGGGCATAACAATTTAAGATGCAATCTTATACATACTTACGTGGGAGTAAGTCCCAGGTCACCCATTTAACTCAATGGAACTCCCTTTGGAATAGACAAGCATAGCATTGCACAGTTAGGGCCGATCCAGAAGGCCCTACCACCAACGGTAAAGCCAGCGAAAATGTCACAAAAATGCCATGAAGCACGTCTCAACAATGTTTCGCCCACGCTGGGCTGGTGCTCAGTTAGTGCCGGATCCCAGTGTGGGCTGGACAAGACAGCCTCCAACAGCACCAGCCATAGGTAAACCTGTTTGCGGCGGGGGGAAGATGGGGGAACTAGGCAGGGGATGGGCGGGGGGGAAGATAGGGGGAACCAGGCAGGGGAGGGGCGGGCAGCCCTGCAATGGGGTGGAACCCAGCTGTGGCTTCCACCGCCGGATCTTATCCCCAGCGCTGGCCTAGGCAGTGCAATATGGGGCTGTTCAATTAACTGCCGGCAAAATAGCTAGTGGTAAGCCAAGGAGCCCCATTGCGGGAAGCAGGGCTTTTCCCGGAGGAAGGGGATGAAGAGCCTTTGGCGGCTGCCTACTAGCTCCCACAGGATGCAGCCGTCACCATTTTGATTTCAGTTGTTACATTATTACTGCCTCCCTGAGTTTGCCACCTATACAGTTCCAGCAACTTTTAATTGCGGAAATATACAAGCTGGGCTGAAAGTAGGTCTGCTTTGGCTCCATTTTTTTGAGTGAATAATCCCGCAGTTCCATCCTTTTAACAGAACCTTAGTGCAGCTCTTCCTGACTTCTGAGCCATTGGCATGCATGCCCCCCCCTCTTTGTGGTAGTAAGAAACCTACCTCTTTTCAATATGTGGCATCATGCTCTATTGTATATCAAACCGTTTAGCACCGGGAGCCACTTTTTAGAATGAAAATCCATCAGGATCCCTGGAACTGATGTCATTAACCTGGATGTGATGTAATGACCGGAATTGACATAATCATACAGGAAAATTTTTAACACCCCCATATGACAAAATCAAATCCATTAAGAGCCCAAACTTATCCAACTTCCCAGAGCCAATGCAGCTATACCAATGGGGTGTGTGCTGCATCCTGGGAGTGCAGTCACACAGGCCTCCCCAAGGTAAGGGAACATTTGTTTCTGTACCTCGGGGCTAAATTGTGACTGCATCGGCACTGGAAAGTTGGATATGATTGGGTGCTAAGTGGGGGCACAAGCCAAACATGCCTACTCAGAAGTAAGTCCTATTGTGTTCAATGGGGCTTACTCCCAGGAAAGTGTGGATAGGATTGCAGCCTAAGTAAGTGTAAATTAAAAGTTTACAATAAGAATAAGTTTAAAAATTTATTTAAAATAAAGAAAAATATTCCTAACCCTCCTAAGCAGTTAACATAGGAACAGCTTTGCTGGAGCAGGCTATCTGTCTCACCTGTTGCTCATCTATTTTTAAAAAAAATCCCCAAACATCCCAAATCCTATCCACACTTACTGGGAAATAAGCCTAATTGACTATCATTGTTTTAAAAAGCCTATATATATGCCACTACACAGTGGGTCACAGTGACCCACGCCCTAGTGACATCTAGATTAGATTATTGCAATGCGCTCTACGTGGGGCTGCCTTTGAAGACGGTCCGGAAATTACAACTAGTTCAGAACGTAGAGGCTCAGGTGGTTGCTGGGGCACGTCGGTTTGACTCTGTTGAGCCGTTACTTCGGCGACTACACTGGATGCCGGTTCTGTTCTGGGCCCAATTCAAGGTGCTAGTTTTGATGTTTAAAGCCCTTTACGGCTCGGGTCCAGGGTATTTGAGGGACCACCTCCTCCCATATAATCCTGCCCGTGCTCTCAGATCATCTGGGGGGGCCCTTTTGACTGTGCCACCACCAGGAGAGGTCAGAGGGACGGCTGCCAGGAATAGGGCCTTCTCGGTGGTGGCCCCCCAACTTTGGAATAACCTCCCCTTTAGAATTAAGAACAGCAACATTTGGCAACATTCCGGCGGGGGCTGAAGACTTTTTTATTTCAAAAAGCTTTTAATTGTTGACAGGCTGTCTGGTCTTTGATATTTCTTGCTTAGATTTTACGATCCACGGGGCTTACTGTTGTTTTTTAAATTTTAATTGTTTTAATGTTGTTTTTAAATTATTGTTTTTAATGTGAAATTGTAATTTTTATTGTATTTTATTGCCATTGTTGTAAGCCGCCTTCCATGCCTATGGGCAGAAAGGCGGGGTATAAATTGAATAAATAATAACAATAACAATAACAATAACAATAATAATAATAGCCTATTAAAAGTACAGATCTGTAGCATTTTCCCAAATTCAGTCATATACCATGGTAGCATCAAGTCAATTCAAAACAACACACATTAAATGAACGGGGACCCACCTGAAATTGGCTCACGACCCACCTAGTGGGTCTCAACCACAATTTGAGAAACACTGCTGTATGTTAAATGACTAGGCTCTGCACTTCGTTATCTAGCTATGTACATCATTTCTGCTATAGTTATCTGTGGCGCATATTTTTTTTTTTTAAACTAAACAAATTCCAAAGCTCAGCACTCCTGCTGATGCAAACATATTCTTGAGATGACACGTTGCAGGACTCAATAAATAGACCTCTTTTTTTGTTGCCAATGATCCAGCACTCAAAATATGTTTCTCATCAGACAAGTATCCTTATATATCCTTTCATTGCCATCATTCTTAGGATTGTTTAGAATACTTTTAGTGCATTAGAAACCATACCTATAAACATTTAAACAGGATACAGGCCAAAAGATGAAAACATCAAGATACTGTTTGATTGATCAAGATAGACAGTAATCCCCTGGCCAGAAGATGGTTCTACAATTATTCAGCCCTTAGTAAGAATTGATCCTACCCAAAATGTTTACATCAGTAATGTTCCAGAAAATGCAAGAAGGAACTCCCAAAATGTTGTCCAAATATCGTAGAATTCTAACATTGTTTAGCTGACCGCATAAATACATTGTGGTGAATGCCTTGCTCCCTCACCCACATTTTTACTAGTTTCCTTATTTTTGGACACTTCTAACCCCGCAGAACCTTCTGTGCTGATCCTACAGCCTAGAAGCTGATGATACATGCTCCCAGGGGCGTAACTAAAGAAACAGCCAGAAAAATAAGAAAATGAAAATACAACTGTGATGTCACTTCCTGCTGTGATGTCACTTCTGGTGCATCATTTTGCCCTTTGCAATACTTTTATTAGCTATGCCATTGCATGCTTCTGCAGTAGCTTTTGTCCTTTCATTGAAAACACCATTTCTAGACAGCCATGTGCTTCCTTCCTTTTGTCTGGCTTAGCCAAGCCTCCTACTGATATTGGCAAGTGCCCTGATTGGGCAGACAAACCTGCTTATCAAGATAAAGGAGTGGCCAGGTAGTTTCTTCTCATCCAATCAGTTAACCTGATGACACCATCAAAACTACCTAAGTTCAAGCACAAGAAAGCTTCCTGCCAAGTCTGCCATGAAATCTAATGCTGGTTCATGAAAGGCACATCCACTTCCTCACCAGTGAGTGCAGGGACAGAGATTCCAATGCAAGTAGTTGGCAGTAGGGACTGTATTTCAAGCTAGGCATATTTAATTTCCGTTTTTCACTCCAAACTCCACCACTTTAGTCATGCTGGGATTTTGTGTGTTTTTGTCTTGAGTAGCATCCTGGCTCTCTGTGCTGCGTGTTACTAATTACCACATCTAATTTGGTCAAGCTATCTTCTTTCAAGCCCATTCAGCCAAATGCAGGCATTTCCCATCAACCTGTTTGTTGCCTTGTTTACCTCCTCTTTTTCTAAAATTCTGTTTGTGTTTTAATAAACTGGGTACATTTTTACTTACAACAGTTGCAAAAGGCATTCCAACAGTGCACAACCCATCAATACAAGTATAGTGATGGGGGAGGTAGGGAGGGGAGACTCAGGCAGCAACAGGAATGAAGGAAAGACAGGTCTGAGAAGGGAGAGTTCTGAGGCCTGGGTCCATGTGAACCCTCAGGTCAGTGATGTCATGCAGGAGGTACGCGGGGGTACGCGAGTACCGGTTCCTAGGATTATGGCTGGCCCCGCCCATTCGCCCGCCCACTCGTTGACTCCGCCCCCTGCAATATTTGAATTTCCTGCACGTTTGAGTTGCCTGCATGTTCTCAGAGCCAGGCAGGCAGGCAGCGAGCGGAGCCTTGCCTTGCCTTGCCACTGAAAAATGAGCTGCTCTGGGGTTTTGGAACTGTTGGGTCACTTTAACATGATGCCAGGCCTCCTTAACATGTTCTGGGGGTGCTGTAGAATACTGTTGCAACTGTTGGGTCAGTTTAAAATCATCTGAGTCCTCAAAAAGGGCTTTTTTCATGTCACTTCCTGCCACAACATCACTTCTGGCTTATGATGTCACTTCTGGGGGGGCAGGTCCCGACACATGCCAATCAAAAGTGAGTACCTGTTCTTAAATCATTTAGATGACACCACTGCCTCAGGTGTAGCTACTCACCAGGGGTGTAGCTACAGTGGAACAGGGGGTGCAATTGCCCTGGGCAATTAGCTTTAGGGGGGGGCACCAAACTGAGCTTGACACTAGTGGCCAATATTGTGAAAACCTTGGTAATTATGACTAGTACTATCATGTTGTATATCATTGGAAAGGCAATTTAATGCAGAATGCAATGAAACAAACCAGAGTGTAATATCTGTATCAAAAGTTATGGCCCAAACCCCAAAAAATCAATCAATCAATCAATCAACAGGTACTTATATACCGCTTTTCAACACGAAGTTCACAAAGCGGTTACAGGCAAATAGTAATAATAAAGTTAAATGGCTCCCTGTCCCAAAAGGGCTCACAATCTTAAAAAAAAAAAAAAAAAGGCAGACCACCAGCAACAGCCACTAGAAAGACTGCGCAGGGGTGAAGAGGGACAGTTATGAAAATGAAACTATAACTGTCATGTAAAAAATGTGGTTTGTTAAAATTGCAGTTCGTAGGAATCATTCTGATGTTATTGTAATTCAATGAATGCCGAATGCAATGAAACATTCATCAGAGTGTAATATCTTCATTCTATCAAAAGTTATGGCCAAAAACCCCAAGAAAATGAAAATATAACTATGATGTCACTTCCTGTTCTGATGTCACTTCCAGGGCATCATTTTGTCTTCTGCACACCGGGCTAGACTGTCATTAGCTACGTCCCTGTATTTCACTACCACAGGACTAAGTAGACCCCTATATGCCAAATGTTCTCTTACCCAGACAAGGCCTCCCAACTGCCACCCCCCAGCCGGATGCAACAATAGGATTGGATTGGGCCCTTGGTCTGGTTCATATTTAATACCAAGCAATATTTTGCTCCTGAACCCATCCTTGAGATCCGTTTAAGCTTTCAAAAGGGCTTCACTTGATGTGATGCAAACATGAATAGTGATTTCAAAATGCGTATTTGGAGTACACGTTTATTTCAAACTACGCAAAGCTACTTTGCATGCCAAATCTTCTTAAGAACGTTACAACAATGACGTAATTGTATAACTGAATTGACAATGAACCATCCTAGTTGGCTGCACAGCTGTAGCTGAATTTAAAAATAATCCAATGGGACCAGTAAAAAAATAATAATAATCGAATAAGATTAGATCATAAGCATAAATTAAATACACAATTTTCTAGAATCAGGGTCTGATCCAAATTGCTGGCAGAATGTCTGTACCACCAACTAAAAGTGTCATGAATGTGCCCTAAAGCATGTTCTCAACACCGTGGGAGGAGGGAGTACTGGTGCTGGGATAGCGCTAATGCGTTGCTTGCGCTTGCGCTAATGAGGTGCCACAAGGAAGGGCTGCTAGTATTCCAGCAGCACCTGTGACTAGTGTTTTTGGGGTAGGCGGGAGGCAGAACTGGGTGGGGGAGTGGAGGATTAGGCCTGTGCAGGGGATGGGACCTGAGGGTGGCTTCCACCACTGGATCCAATGCCCTTCCTCAGACCGGGCAGCCCGATATAGTACTGCTTGATTCTCTGCTGGCAAAATAGCCATCAGGGACTGTGGCTTTCCCTGGGGAAAGGGGGCAAACATGCACATACAGCAACACCGCAGCAGATCCTGCAGGATGCAGTGGAGGCCATTTTGCTATTGCTGCTCCTACGGGACCCAGACAGCTCAGTCCTGGGCTGCCCAGCCATTATGGTGCAACAGTATGCTGGAGTTGATTAAGAAGACCAGGGTGGAAATGCTTGTTCAGCTATGACACTTCCTGGGTGATCTTTGGCCAGTCGCTATCTCTCAGCTGAACCAAACAAACAGTGTTGCTATGAGAACAAAAGAAAGGTTAGGAGTATATGACATCACCTCGCATGGATACCAGCACTGCATTTGCTTTGGCAAGGGGAAGGTGGGGTAGCCATTATTTAAATAAATGTAGACTATCTTGAGCTCCTTGGAGGATGGAGAGTATGTAAATATGAACATAATATTTAAAAACCGTGAATTAATTCAATGAGAAAACAGAAGGAGGCCAATTCCAAAAAAACAGGAATGATGGTTAAGCTGCTGGTACTGCCTGAAGCTAAGCAAGAGAATCTGTGATCTATTTTTGGATGGGAGACAGAATGCCAGGCTGTGACAAGCTGCAGGACCTGTTGTGGCAGAACGGTGTCACTGTAGAGCTGATGAGCCAGTGCAGGAATGTTGTGAGAAGCCCAGCCGGCAAACGAACGGAGTCCAACCTTGAGGACCTGTCCAGGCTGGACTTACGGTCACCTGCTGAAGCTCCATGTCACATGGCCAGAACCACACTGTGAAGGTGACATCTGGGACTGAGGATTCGGTGAATCGCTGAATACTGTATATTTGTAAAAAACCCATTGAAAAAAATGTGGTTTAGACTAGCCTGCCCATGTAAGCTGCCTTGGGCATTTGCTTTGGCATGGGAAAGGTGGGGTATAAATTATTCAAAGATAAAATAAAATAAAATTTTGCTCAGCATTCATAATGTTATTTTTATCCATTCTGAAGTGTGTTGAAGCACACACTTTTGCAACACAAATCCATTTTTACAAAGTTGTGGATTTTGCAGCCATCATAAAATTAATGCTACCTTACTCATGGAAACTTGGCCTTGCTCCTTGTGATGTTTCTGGCAAAGGTAAGAGCTTGCTACTTTGGCTCCAGAAGGAGAGATGGTATGTCATATACTACTGGGCAAAATAACAAATGTTATTAATATTGTCAAACTGACAGCAAAATACATTTCTGTCTGCCATGCTGTTTTTTCCCCACTTATTTTCCTGGAAGTTTTCCTCTCCGTAGTCGGATACGAGCACGCAAACTAATTGAGAGCCAATTTGTGCATTCAACATTTTTCAGAAGAGACAGGCTCAATTAACTATTGTTGAGGAATAGTTCAGGAGAAATTTGCTGCTCCAAATTCTTTTTAATTCTAATTATCTTTCTATAGTCTTTCTAATAGACTAGTTATCACTAGAATGCAAGATTTAGCACCGGTAAGACCTTACTTGGTGTTCAATATTCCGTTCTAGGAGCCATAATCCAATAACGATGCTAACAAATCAGAGACAGATTAGATGTGATATTAAAAATGTCATCATCAAACCCACAATAAAACATAGCAGGCACAGGGAACCCTGGCTTGGGGTGTGGGAGGGCGATCACACTTTTGCCCAAATGGAAATCTCCCCCTCATCAACTATTATTGTCCTAGGAGAGAAGCAGCCATTGGTATCAGAAGATTTAGCCGAGAGGGTTAATGCCTCCGTTTGCCCGAAGAAACAGCTGAAGATCTCAAGGTCGTGAGCTCGGGACTGCCGGAAGTCTCTGAGAGCGGCAGACCTTGCACTGCGGCTGATTAGAAGCTGAGCTTCAGCTGCCTCATGGGAGGAGGAGTGTGCTGAAGGTCAGCTGCGTCTCTGGTGAGAGCAGGGAAGCATCAGCCAGCAGAAGACAGACGGGTGGCTAAAGAAAGAAGGCTAAATCCAGAAAGGAAGATCTGAATGTGTGTAGTTCTTGAAAGATAGAACATTCTGTAAATTGTAAAAACCTTCGGGTTTATGAATAAAAGTCTGCCCATGTAAACCGCCTTGAGTTGCAGTCACTGGAGAAATCTGGTGATCTTAAGAAAGGCGGTATATAAATACATGTATTATTATTATCATCATCATCATCATCATCATCATCATCATCATCATCACACCAATCCTATGAAGCATTACAAGGCCCTGAAATTAGGGTTACCAAACCTCCAGGATTGTCTTGGAGCAAACGTATCTGTGTCACTATCCAGGTGATTACAGAAAGCAACCTTGGGTATTTTAACAGGGCCTCCACTAATTTCCAGCATCACTTCACGTTTGAAAAAAAGATGTCCTGGAATAGTTTCACAGTCATGTCCCTGGTCAGTGTGCATACTGAAGGCTTTTTAAACAAAACTTCCAGTGTGCCAACAAAAATCAGAAGTATTATTTACAGGTGTTCTGAAGCCTTCAAACACTTTCGATTATAGATCCACGGACTGGATTCCACAGTGATGGCCACTGCAGATGAGCAGGACCCTTCTGATCCCTGGAAAAGGTGGGGAGAAAATGTCCCTTTACAATCGTCATTCTATAAATTGCTTTTCTAGGGAATCAGACTATTAAAACTGTCATGGTAGACAGAGAAGTAGTTAGACCAAACTAGGCTTTTCTCTGTGTGCAGTAGCTCATGGCACCAGGCCAAGGCACCTGAGTGCAGGATAATCACTAATGAGCTACAGCTGTGCCTAAGGTGGACGTGCATCAGACCACGGAGCTCATGGCCACCTGATGGAAAGTGTTGATTGGTTGGCAGGCCTCAACACAGGTATATAAGGGAACAGATCCCCAGTGTAAAGTTGTGGGTAAGACTGATTAGGAGGGGATGCTGTCCGGTTTAACAGAAAAGATCTGCTGTGTAAGTTGCCAACTGACTTATCCTGTATGCTGTGCAAATGCCTGACTGATCTGTATGGAATGAGACCTTTTGCCTGGAAACTGACAACGCTGAATACATTTCTTATCTACACTAAGACTGTGTGTTGTGCATTCCTTTGCTGAAGCAGAAGAAGCCTTGCTGTTATCTTGGGAAGGCAGTTTCCTCTGTGTAACCGAGCTGTAACTCTGCTGAACATGCCAGGTGTTGGCGTGAGAGCCCTTCACATTTGGGGTCCTCTCCAATGCCACCTGGGCATAAGTCTTGGGGAGACGCGACAAAAACTGCTATTTTAAAGCTTGCTCCAAGAAAAATGACCCCCTCCCTTTGCCCTGGCTGGCTGAACAATGGAATGCGGAAATGATTAATCACTTTCCCATCCCATACTTCAGTGAGCGAGAACTAGGAGAAAGGATCACTTTTCTCAGAGCAAGCTGCAAAATATCAGTTCTGATTGACTGCCAGATTGACTTGTGTATTTTGTTTGTTTTAACTGCTTTTATTTAATACTTTTTTGTATCAACAGGGTGTCCCAGAACCAAACCCCAGCACATACTGAGGTCCCATCTGTAAGTACAATCAGCAAAATACAGCAAAATAAATGCCCAAAGCATTTATCACTGTCTATCACTGCAGAATACATAAAGCCAGCTGTGCATAAATGCAGGATATTTTTATGGTTCTGTTTTGCCTATATATATATACACATATACAGTAGCCACCCACAAAGAAAGGGAAAAATAATATAATACATTAAAATCATTCACTAGGCATAATTTGTCATGATCCAAGAGTTTGCAGACTGTTCTGAAGTTCTACTGGTTCTGAAGTTGTTTCCAAACACATTAATGAAAACAGCACATGGTGGGGAAAACACTAGTTGCTTGAAAAGTTTGTATGAAATTACTGTTATGAACCTCCCAGCACTTATACAGTACAATGGCTATTCTATATAGTCCCGTAACAAGGAGGTTTTCTTCTTCTTTTCTCCATCTATAGATTTTTTGCCCAAATGGAAATTTATTATGGTAATAAATTCCATAACAACAAAGCCTGTTGCAGCACCTTTAAAAGATTTACTGTGGCATAAACTCTAATCCACCACAGTTTATGCCACTATAAACCTGTCCATAAAATTCCACAAGACACTTTAATGATGAATGATGCCATTGAGATGAACTACAACAAAAGATGGAAACAGGTCCCAAGCCATCATTGTGCCCAAGGTTACAGAGGCCTCCCTGCCAGCACTTTAGTAGTGTGCAGCTTTGTGCAATGCTGGAGACAGTTATAAGACTGTTGTAAGGCAGTCTCCGCTGGAGGAGCACTTGTGCTGCCAGTGCGGTCATTTTCAGCTAGTGTGCCATGGCACATTGGTGAGCTGTAGGTGGTCTGCAGGTGTGCCACTGGAATTTGCGGGAGGGTCACTTATTAGGAGGGCCATTAAGGGATGTGATCCCCACTGGCACTATAGTGTGCCTTGTCAATTGTCAAAAAACTGATACCTTGACAATTTTAGTGCCTTCTCAGTGTGCCGTGAGATGAAAAAGGTGGAAAATTGCTGTGTCAGTGGATGGATTGGCACTAGGACTTATCTGTAAATTGCATTTATTTAAGTGGCAGAGAATTAGGGCGCAATCCTAAGATGCGCTGGAACAGGCAGGCTGGTGGGCCTATGCTGTATCCAAAGCAGCTTAGGAGCAGGTTGGATCCTCCACAGGGCAAGTAAAGGGCATGTTCACCCCAATGAGCTCCTTGGATCTGGCCCTGCTGTTTAGCAGGCACAGAGCTGAGGACGCCGCATCCTAGCTCCAGCTCCCTCCCCAGGCCGGCATCTTTCCTGGCCCGCCCACCTCCACCTGGAAATGCCCTCCCTCCTGCCCAGAAACACCCTTTCACCAGCCGAACTCAGCTGGCGTAGGAGCATTGTGCTGCTGGCTTCAGTTGGCACTGTTGGGCCAAAGCTGCTGCTATCATTGAGAACTAGTTCCATGCATAAGGGTGCAATACAAGGCCCTTGAGCATGGATCTAGTTATCAATAGGATGCAAATGTGCTTACATGTGGCTCCACCCATAGATTCTGTGGTGAATACAAGACCTTATGTAAGTACTTAAGAACATAAGAAGAGCCCCGCTGGATCAGGCCAAAGGCCCATCTAGTCCAGCTTCCTGTATCTCACAGTGGCCCACCAGGTGCCCCAGGGAGGCACGAGACAATGAGATGCTTGCATCCTGTTGCCACTCCCTTGCACTCGGTACCCTGAAGTAGCCTACTACTAATGTAAGGAGGTTGCACAATCCATCATGGCATATAGCCCACAATGGACTCTTCTTCCAGAAATCTGTCCAATCCCCTCTTAAAGGCATCTAGACCAGATGCCATCACCACCTCCTGTGGCAAAGAGTTCCACAGATTAACTACCCGCTGGGTAAAAAAGTACTTCCTTTTATCTGTTTTAACTGTCCCAACCCACAGTTTCAGCGTATTCCCCCTGGTTCTGGTGTTTTGAGAGAGGGAAAAGAACATCCCTCTATCAACTCTATTCCTTCCGTGCATAATTTTGTATGTCTCGATCATGTCCCCCCTCAGGCACCTTTTTTCTAGGCTAAAGAGCCCCAAACGCTGCAGTCTTTCTTCAGAAGGGAGGTGCCCCAGCCCCTTTAGCAGAGCCATCCACACAGCTTCCAGCTGCTGAACCTACCATGGCTAAAATATCTGAATTCACTCATATGTGTCTCTCCAGTCACATGGAGAGTGCTCATCCTAGCACAAACAGCTGTGAGATAGAAACAGTGGTGTGTGGGAATGTGAACTCTTCACATCCTTGATTAAGATGCACAAGTGAGCATCTCATGCAAAAAGATCCCCATTTGAAGATTTCACGGAGCAAGTTGTAGGAGCCAACGTTTTAATCTTTCCAGGATTTCCTGTTGGTGTGTGCATCTCTGTTAATTTCAAAAAGATTATAGGCTTTGCTGTTCCAATCACTCATAAAATGTTATTGGATGCAAAGATCACATAAGCATCCTCTCTGAATAGTTACTACCCGGGAGAACAAAACATCATAAATCAGTAATGATGCTCAATGTATCACAGAGCACATTAGAGTGCACAACCATATGTATGGCATGAATACAAATCTTGACAGGTGCTATAAATAATAGCAAGCACAATAAAGCCAGGCTTACTTTTTTTCTGATAGTATCAGAAAAAGCTGGCCCATTGTTATTTTTGAGAATCCTAAAATACTGTAAACAGTTGCAGAGACGAAGCAGAGAGGTAGGTACAAGAACAACACATGTGCTCCATATGTTCAGTTTCTTAGGATGTATATGTTTCAGTTTATAGTGTTTGGGTCAACTGCCATTTTCCTCCTGACTATTTGGAAAACATTGCAGGATTTTTTTTTTAAAAAAAATGGCAATATCAGCATATTAGCAATTGTTAAAAGCAAACTTACAAGGGCACACCAGGTCCCTTTAAGGCTGTAGAAGGAAGAGGCTTGTAGAAGCTGGGAATAGCTGATAACAAAATCCAGTAATATCATAGGATTCCCAGGAGCACCCGTTTTTGTATTGACTCCTATGTGATTTATTTATTTTGAAAAAGGCTTATCTCTTGCACAGCTGACCTGCCCTGTGTCCAGCATGGGGGCTGGAGCTGGCTGCAGCGCAAACCAGAGTAAGCGGAATTATTTCCCCTTACCCCATATGGAGCTGCAGCCACCTCAATAGGGCTGCACGAATTTGCATCAACAAAATCACGAATGTAAATCCCAGTGCCCTGTGCAAGGTCGACACGACCGGGAACAGGGGTTTGAATCTGGCCTAGACTCCCAGGCCTGGTCTGCCCATGGCCTGTCCTCTCTCTGCCTTCCCAGCGGTTTGTGTGTACCTCCAGCTAAAACTGTCGCAAACACGCCTTAATAATAATAATAAATAATAATACCGGTATTTATATACTACCTTTCTTGGTCATTAGATTGCTCCTTTGACTTTAATTCAAGGCGGTTTACATAGGCAGGCTTTTTTTCTAAACCCCAAGGGGTTTTTACAAATCACAAAGAGGTTCTGATCTTTCAAGAACTGCTACATTCAGATGAAACTTTCATAGTCCAGTCCTTTCTGGCCGCACGATTGCCTTCCTGCCGGCTGATAAACGGCTTCTTTGCTCTCACCAAAGAAATAGCTGGCCCAGCACAACGCCTCTCTCACAGGCAGCTGGAGACAGCTCAGCTCAGATCTTATCAGTCGCATTCTCAAGGTCTGCCGCTGACGGAAGCTTCCGGTGTTCTCAAACTGTCGACCTTCGGATC
This sequence comes from Lerista edwardsae, assembly GCA_029204185.1. NCBI lineage: Eukaryota > Metazoa > Chordata > Lepidosauria > Squamata > Scincidae > Lerista > Lerista edwardsae. Next base: position 845,767 of record JAJKFI010000189.1, on the reverse strand, counting down.
TCATCTTCGGGCATAATGGCGACTTTACCCTCTCGACTAGACCTCCTGCCCATTTAAAGCACGTTTGCAACACTGTGGGAGGAGGGGATGCTTGCTGTGGGACGGCACTCGTAAGCACCCAGCCTCAGTGCCGGGAGGACGGGCTGCTGCTGGTGCTCCAGCAGCGCCAGCAACTGGGGAGTGCTTTCGGGGTGGGGGGAGCTCTGGGAAGAGGCAGAACTGGGCAGAAAGAGGGGAGGATTGGGCCCACATGGGGTGAGTCCTGGCACTGGCTGCTCATAACTCTGCCAGCAAATTAGCCAGCAGAGGCTCAAGGAGTTCCATTGTGTGGACCGTGGCTCTCCCCAGGAAAAGGGGACAAACATCCCCTGAGGAGACCCCAGCAGCTGCCACAGATCCCGCAGGATGCTGCAGTAGCCATTTTGCTACTGCTGCTTCTATGCGAGTCGGACACCTCAGTATGGGTCTGCAGATGCCTTCATGCAATATTTGGAGCTTCACATTTGCTTAGGGGTTATTAAAACAGTGAGATTGAAACAAAGTCTGATTCTTTCCTTAGAGGCAGATGTTTGTGAAAGAGAAGAAAAGCGTAAAACAAAAACAAAAAAACACGAGGAGATAGACCGGCTTGAAGCCAAAGCAATATGTGCTGCTTGCAGATTTAATGATGATGTCACTTCAAAGACTGTCTCTCTTCTTTAATCTTTTTATATATTAGGAACCCTGAGAAAATAACTTCAATAATTTTCCAGTGAAAAACTTTTCCACGCATCACTGCTGTCCCCCTTTCCACCCAATCTTTCACAACATGCAGCTTGTAAACAGAATTGATATATCACAGTCAATGTCACAAAGGCGCACACTCGTTGCCCGATTTCCTGTTCCCTTCGCAGAAACGGCAAAGGGCCTTACAGACTAATCCAAGTATTTCGCCATAGGCTTTAATGAACTGCACTCCGTTTCATCACGGTTGAAGTTAAATCCATAAATATGCAGGCTCCTACAAATCATTTTATGCATCTGGTGGACTACAATGTGCAATGTGCAGTCCACAAAAGAGTAAGTTGAAATAAATGTTGTCAGTCTTTTAAGGTGCTAGAAGACTCTTTGTTTGCTTTTGCTACAACAAACAAACACCGCTAACTCCCTGGAAGCTTTTAGGAGTACAAGAAAGCCATAGATAAATACCCTGCAGAAACTGACCAACCTAAGCTACCATTAGTGGCTAAAACTAATAGTGGTGTAGTGCAAAGGTTAAATGCTGCGTTCCAGCAACATAATGCGCTGTTAGGAGCGGCATAATGCAGCTGCCCATTTCCAAATGGATCAGGCATATATTACTACTACTACTATACTACTATTAATTTGATTTTTACCCTGCCTTTCTCCCTGAAATGCACTCAAGGCAGCTCACAATCACCCAAAATACACAAACTATAAAATTATAACATTTACTATAACATGCACATTAAAGGTGCAAGCGTATCCTGGAGTAGTTAGGCTGGCACAGTTACGCCAGTGACTTTGGCTGGCACAAGGGACACCATAGACCTGTACCATCCTCCTTGACTCAGAGAGTGGTCCAAAAGTGCTTTACGGTGGCCCTTGTGCCAGCCAAACTTTGCTGGCCTAACTGTGCCAGTCTACCTTCAGGTTAGGATTGTGCCCCAAAAACTCAGCCACTAGGAAGCAGCAATATAAGACCATCAGTCATAAAACATTGTACAAGTTATTAAAAAATGCAAACCAGTCTGCAGCCAGCAACCATTACATATGTGATATAGGAATATTGGGGCGGGGGAACGACTAACTATAACTAATGTGTTTGGAGTGTTGGCTTTTCTTTTTTGAGAAACTGCTTTTTCATTAACTGTTGGAACCATATTTGCAAAAATTTTCTTGAAAAGAGTAGTGTATTTTTCTGTTTCATGATTTTTTAAAACAACAACATTATTTTAAAGGAAGTCAAATTGGGAAGTGGCAGTTTTCAGTGTAGTGAAATGGAAACTAAAATATAGATTTGTAGCAAAACTTCAGCCAGGAAACATTTCAACATAATCTTTCAAAGGGTGTCCATCATTTTTCCTGACATTCTGGCTCCTCTCTTTTCAATTGGCTCATTTTCATTCCATCTCCAAGCAGGGTTTTTTGCTGAGTGCTTGAGAGAGCTATCCTGATCTGAAGTTAGGCCGGCACAGTTAGGCCAGCAAAGTTTGGCCTGCACAAGGGCCACCGTAAAGCACTTTTGGACCACTCTTGGAATCAGGGAGGATGTCTGCGTACTGGCCTCTCTGACTCTGAGAGTGGTCCAAACATACTTTACTGTGACCCTTGTGCCGGCCAAACCTTGCTGACCTAACTCTGCTGGTCTAACCCCAGGTTAGGATTGCGCTCTGAATGTACTCATGCAGCTCAGTTAATGCTGTGTAGCATCAAGCAAAATACATTGATAGCTACAATGCAATCCTATGCATGTTTATTCAGAAGTAAGTAGTTCTGTGCTTAATGGGATTTACAGGTGTGGCCCAGTATCCACAGGGGATAGGTTCCTGCCCACCCCCCATCCCTGTGGATACCTGAAACCATGTAAGAGGGTACTCTATGTTGTATATTGTTCTCCCCTACCCCCTGCCCTTTACCTTCCTTTGTTTTTGCTTTACTTTTACAGGTAGCTCAATGGGTATGCACCAACTAGGTGGGCAGAAGGCCTGCTTCCTGTTAACATTCTGGCAGTCTCCCCTCTAATGTGCCTTCTTCTGGCCTGCTTGTTAGTCTCCTAGTGACCTGTAAAAGCAAGAAGGTTTTTTAGCATCCCAAAGTAAAAAGAAAGGAAGATAAGGGGCCCTGATCCGTGGATAATTGAAACCATGGATATGTGATCCGAGGATATGGCGGCCCACCTCAGTGGTGTCATCTACTCACCAGTAGATGGTATGCTGGGCGGGACTTAGCGTGATCGACAGCCCGTCCACTCACTTCCGCTTTCTTCGCGCTCCCCGCGCGGCTTTCCCTCACCTTGGAGGGGGCGCCTGCTCTCCCAGGCACCCGGCGCACCCCCCACCCATCCCCCCTAGCGAGCAGGCGCTCCCTCCAAGGCAAGGGAAAGCCACGCGGGGAGCGCGAAGAAAGCGGAAGTGAGTGGACGGGCTGTCGATCACGCTAAGTCCTGCCCAGCGTACCGTCTACTGGTGAGTAGATGACACCACTGGCCCACCTGTACTGTCAGGGAACTGCGGGCGCAATCCTAACCAACTTTCCAGCACCAAGGTAAGGATAATGCAACTCCAAGGTAAGGGAACAAACATTCCCTTACCTTGAGGAGGCATCCATGACTGCCCCCAAACTGCAGGATGCAGCACGTGCCCCATTGGCACAGCTATGTCAGTGCTGGAAAGTTGGTAAGGATTATGCCTCATCTCAGACAATAATACATTCTTGTGCTACCAGAAGGAAGGAATTATCACTATAGAATGGTGTAGAGAGAACCAAACAAAACCAAACTGGGAGAAGCAAAATACTGGATGTGATGTTGGTGATTGATTTATTATTTAAAACCAAATACTGTTTTAAAGCCAACTAATACAGATTATTACATCTTCCATGGGTAGAGCCTTGCAACATCATTAAGTTCAAACTGGGGAATTCCCCACTCCTTGTTGAGGATTCCTCTCTCAGCTCTTCCCCAACCCAAAGTCATATTGTCTGATGCCATCAAAATCTAGCAGGACTTTCTCTGATCAAAAATCTCATTGAAATTAACATGAATAGAAATTGGTTCAATCAATCAATCAATCAATCAAACAGTATTCATATACTGCTTTTCAACAAGAAGTTCACAAAGCAGTTACAGGCAAAAAACTGAAGTTAAATGGTTCCCTGTCCTAAAAGGGATCACAATAAAAAAAAATGCAGAACACCCACCCACCCCAGCAACAGCCATTAGAAAAGAGACTGTGCTGGGGTGAAGAGGGACAATTTCTATCCCCCTGCTACAGTGGTGGGATTCAAATAAATTAACAACTGGTTCTATGATGTCATAGCCGGAGCCAAAAAAAAAACCGAAGCCAGCCGAGGTAAGCGAGTGGGCGGGGCCTGGCCATTTAACAACCGGTTCTATAGAACCTGGGCGAACCCCCTGAATCCCACCACTGCCCTGCTATATATAAGAGGAACATCACTTGAAATAGTGCCTCTTGCCCAGTTAGCAAGGGTTGCAGACTCCAAGATCTATGTTTGAGTTATATCTATGTTAAACATATATCCTTTAGATTGTGAGCCCTTTTGGGAAAGGGAGCCATTTGGCTTTAATGTTATTATTTGCCTGTAAACCGCTTTGTGAACTTTATGTTGAAAAGCGGTATATAAATACTATTGATTGATTGATTGATTGATTGATTGATTGATTGATTGATTGATTGATTGATTGATTGATTGATTGATTGATTGATTGAT
>JAJKFI010000189.1:771633-829226 GCA_029204185.1 Lerista edwardsae | reverse complement strand
ATGAATGAATGAATGAATGAATGAATGAATGAATGAATGAATGAATGAATGAATGAATGGGCTCAGAGTTCCAGGATTTCTCCAAACACCAATACTCACAGATTAATATAGCACACACTTTAATGGACTCCCATTCCCCTACTCCACAAGCAGTTTACTTATATGTGCTGGAGTAAATATCTTGGAAAGGATCCCAGGAAACACCCAGAGCCTGTTCTGGGGGTGGGGAGGCCTCCCCAATCTTCAGAAAGCTGTTTTAAGACTTTCGGAAGGTCTATACTAAAAAAACATCAGTTCTGGGTCTTTGGGGAAACCAGGAAGTGGCCATTTTTTGAGGTATTCTGAGGCCGGGGAGGCTGCCCGTGGCCTCCCTGGCCCTCAGGACACACTCCATACACAACCGGAGAAGAGCATGCGTGTAGGGTGCAGCCCATCCCAGCAAGGTCAGGAGGGCCAGAGGTTCATAGGAGTCAAGAGGCTTGCTGTGGGTTGGGTAGAGCCTCTTTGAGAGCCATATCTGGCCCTCAGGCCGGGGTTTGAAGACCCCTGCTTTAGACTACCATTCAGTATAAAAAGAGATGTTAAAACAATGAGCCACTTAACAATCTTTTTGGCTTTTTTTCTTGCACTTCACTACTTTTTAAACCGAAACTACATTAATCATTACAAAAATTGTTTGAAGTATATGCCACCCCCCCCCCCAAGGATTCTTCAAGAAGTCATTCAACAGAGGGCTAGGGAGGAGCCAACAATTCTATTCAGTCAAATAAAAAAAGAAGTTGCGAAAGACTCCACAGCTATTTAAGGAGGGGAGGGGAGGGGAGGGGAGTATGTACACAGCAACATTCCAGTCAGGGATAGGAAGTCGTGGGCCACCCTTACTGTGAGCTGGGCATGGACGATTAATCTCCACGATTAACTGTGTCTCATATGCACTGCTAACTGCAACCACATGGCCACATACTAGTATCAACCAATTTATTGCTTTCATTTTGATAGCTATAATATATCAAACCTAAGCTGCCGTTCTAAAGCGCATGCAACCACTTTTTAGTTCTCATAACCATTTTATTACAATCCGCCCTATGGAAAAGATCCTATTCCAGTTTGTCTCCGTTACGTTTCTACTGAAATTTTTATTGCACAATTTCTGTTTATTGTTGGAATCAAAAACTGCTCTCCGCTCACATTCCTGAGCAGTTGCGCTTCATTTCACCGCCCTCAGTGGTGCAGACCCTCTGCCCAAAAAGATTCATATGGTAGCACTCTTTTGCACGGAGGCAGAGGGCACTTCAGTGGCACAGTAGCAAAAATGATTTCCTTGTGGATTTCAGCAATTTTAAAACGACATGTATTTATTTACATGCATCTGTATGAGTAGAGTTGGGTAGTACCGAAAATATGTTTAGGCAACTATTCTTAAACAACTGCTCAATTGAAGAAAAAGACAGAAAAGACAGAAAAATAGAAACAATCAGATGAGGCAATTTCTAACCTGAACACAATCACATTAAGCCCAGAAGGTTCTGCACATGTCAGCTTTTGAAATAAGTTTACTTATTTCATTCAGAATAAGAATTGCTGTTATACTTTGTCCTGCTAAAGTGTGTGTGTGTGTGTGTGTGAGAGAGAGAGAGAGAGAGAGAGAGAGAGAGAGTGTGTACACGTGTACACAGAGAAAGGGGCTATTTCCCCCCACCTGACTTTGTGACTTCCCCAGAGAGCCGACAGTGACATGGCAGGCTCAAAGGCTTCCTTTCAAACTAAACTGGCTGTTTGGACTGTCGCATAAGTGAGAGGACCGCGGTGTAATTTGAGAGCCGAGAGATCCTAGGGCCAAAAGCCAAGCTCCCGCGTTACCACCAATCCAGATGTAGACGGAAAGAAGAGGACGAAGGGGCTGCAAGAGCAGCCGCTTCAGTCAGGTCTCGCCGGAGTCTGGACACAGGCTGCTTTCGCGCGCTCTCCCTCCCTCCCTCCCTCCCTCTTCTGCTTGCAAGCTTCAATCGCGGGAGAGAGTGCAGGAGGAAAAACGTGGTGGAGGTGGCTGGAGGAGTAGAGCTGGAAAGGGAAGAATCGCCCCCCCACACACACACTTTTCCTAGCAAAGGAGTGAAGCGGGTGCAGGAAGGAGCTTTCCCGGGAAGGGGGCCTCTCCATTCCGAGCGCTCCTCTCAGCGAGCCCCCAATGAAGCCCCGCGGGAAGCGCGACTGCGGCCCGCGGACTTGATCTCCCCGCCGCTCAGCCTTTGCCCTCTGCTTGGGGACCCGCGGCCGCCGGGCGAGCTCCCCGGGATGCTGCGGCGGCGGCGCTTGGGGTGGCTGCTGCTGAGCTGCCTGGCCAGCCTGTGCCGCGGCTACTTCGACGGGCCGCTGTACCCGGAGATGTCCAACGGGACGCTGCACCATTACTTCGTGCCGGACGGGGACTACGAGGAGAACGACGACCCGGAGAAGTGCCAGCTGCTCTTCAGGGTGAGCGACCGCCTGCGCTGCTCGGCCGGCGAGGCGCAGGCTCGGCTGCACCACCAGGCGGCGGCGCCAAGCTTGACCCTGCGCGAGGAATTCACCGTCCTGGGCCGGCAGGTGGAGGACGCGGCGCGGGTGCTGGAAGGCATCCGCAAGAGCATCTCCTACGACTTGGACGGCGAGGAGAGCTACGGCAAGTACCTGCGCAGGGAGTCCACGCAGATCAGCGACGCCTACGCCAACTCGGACAAGTCCCTGGGCGAGCTGGAGAACAAGTTCCGGCAAGGCCAGGAGCACGAGAGCCGCGAGGAGAGCCGCCTGAACGACGACTTCCTGGGCATGGTGGTGCGCGCGCGCGCCCTCCTCAAGGAGACCCTCGCCGTCTCGGCGGGCCTCCGGGACAAGTACGAGCTGCTCGCCCTCACCGTCCGCAGCCACGGCGCGCGCCTCAGCCGCCTCACCGCCCAGTACCTCCAAGGCTGAGCTGCTGCGGAAGCCCCGCTGCCAGCCGGGACCGTCGTCGCTGACTGCTTGCCGGCCGCAGCGGCCACGTGCTGGAGCCTCGCGGTGCACGCATTGGGCGGCCCAAGCAACCCTTCTCCCCCCCCCGCAAAGTTTCTGTTGTTATCGTTAGTATTACTGCTGTTATTATGAAGCATTCGCTGTGATTTATTCGTAATCGAATCATCAGTGCGTCGCACTTTGAGAGTGCAGAGTCCGAAAGGGCGATACGACGGCATGGTTCAGGCGACAGATTTGCGGGTAGCGTTTAGAGGACCACAAACTGCCAGTTTTGTCGTTGGCTTCATCTTTTTCCCGCCATGGAGGGGCCCATCTCAGCTTCGGACGCCACAATAGCCTTGGGAGCCTCTGATCCTTTAATGTAAAAACGGTTGCTTTTTAAATCCCTGAGGTTTGGGTCTTTAAGGGCTTCTGGGTCTTTAAGGGCTGCACTGCTTGGATTTCTGCATGTCACGCAGCTATTAAAGATGCAAGAACCCAACAGCTGGGAGAATATAGTTGTGTGTTTTATAGATTTTTTTCATACAGTCTTTGCAGATCATCTGCAGCAGATGGGAATTTGGAAGCCGGGAGGAGTGGCTCACCAGATCAGCCACTTTTGATACCAGCAACCAAGTGCAACCCTGTGTGTACATAACATCAGTGGCGTATCTACAGGGATGGCAAAGCTCTAAGTGTTGCAAGAAGCCTTACCTTGTAGTGGAAATCACTCCTCTCCTGCCCCGTTTTAGCCAATCCTCACAGGGAACAGCAACATCTTGGCGTTGCTTACTGGCTACAGCAGCAAGGGAGAGGAGGGATTTACATGACAGGGTAAGGCTTCTTGCAACACTTAGAGCTTTGCCCTCCCTGTAGATCCACCTCTGAGCAGGCACGTGCAGGGGGTGGGACCAGTTGTGGCTTCCACCACCAGATCTATCATGTCAAGCTGGTGGCCTGACATGGTCCTCCTCAATGCTGCACCTGCTCAAACATGGGCACAGAGCCAAGGAAATTCATTGGCACAGCTGTGGCATTACTCAAGGAAAGGGAGGAAATGCTCCCTTATCCTGAGGAGACCCCAACCGTGGCCTTGGCAGCCTCCAGGTCACCATTTTGGCACCGCTGATCCTCCCAGAACCGCTGACCTTAGGATTAGGCTGTGAAACGTATTATCTTCACGCTGCTGATTTGTGGTCACTGTGTTAAACGATAACTCTGGGGGAAAAGTCACGGAGATCAAGAGAGTTTACTTGTCAGCAGAGTTAGATCTTTACTTTTCCACCACTACAGCGATGTGGATCCTTTCTGAATAGATCTAAGATTATCAAATGTTACAAAAATTAATGCAATTGCTAATAATTGATATAGCGTTTCTAATGAAATGAGTTGTTTGTAGGCTTTCGTTTGGCTGTTTCACAGCAAATGTGTGAGAATGGCCACGATTAGCTACTCAACTGGAAAATGGGGCAGAGTCAATTCTGCAAGGCCATTGTAGTGAGTCTCGCTTGGTTCATATTTTAATACCCTCAGTGGTGGTCCTACCCTTATTGTGGGGGGGGGGCAAATGCCCCCGGTGGCACACTGGTGGAGCGGGGGGGCGGCTCAGAGGAAGATTGCCTCTCACAAAGGCAAACAGCGCAAGCAGAGTTTGGCCCGCCCACCCACCTCTTCCTCTGTGCGGCTCCAAAATGGAGCATTTGTAGACGCTGGGGGCATAGGGGCAGGGAGGCAGCATTTTGGTTGGCAATCTATAGATTTGGCCCGGAGTGGCCAGGTCCGCCACAGAATACCCTATTTGTAGCCTCTGTACAGTGTTGTAAAATAGAAGTATCCCTAATATTCCCTGTGGGACTGTAATAATGGATTTATTGTTTTTTAACGTATAATACTAAACTGTCAGCCTAATTGTCCGACTAACTACTAATAATAAGTAGTTAACAGTTGTTAAAGCCTAGTAGGTTTGGGTTGTTGTTGGGGTTTTTCTGATACTAGACACAGCAATTTGTATCCTTAATGATTGTGGGAATGTAGTCAACGAATGGTAGTTCAAGCTAATTAATCAGAAGCAAAACTGTAATATTGTATATGCAAAGCCTCAGAGAAGTAAAAGGATAATGCCTTTTTTGGCCTTCCAATGTGTAGAAGAACATTAGAGTACTTCATCAAGTACTCCTTACAGAACCAAATTTTAATAGCGATTCCATACTAACTTGTCAAACTACAAGAGCATGATGTGCATATCATACAAACCCTACATATAGCCCCCTTTCTCCCTTCATAACCTTTTTATCATTTTCTAAGATCAAGGTCAACAGAAGAAAAAACTCAATGACATTTTTGGCACATGAAGTATCTGTTGCAATATAACATAAATCTCATATATCCCACACTTCATCAGTGCAGAACATATAACTGTGTGCTTGTGTTTTTTGGGTTATTGTGATGCTCTAAAGTCTAAATTTTAAAAATGTCTGAATGCAGTGAACATTCTTAAATTAGGCCGTAACACTAGTTGTGTGTTATAGGATTAAAAAGAAGGGACATTATGATAAATTTCTTGCAATCCTGGGGCCTCCCATTGTGCCAGACTTGGGCTGGCCCATGCATTAGACCAATTGGTCAGGCAGCCGAGTGGTGTCACCTCCTCCCTTTCAGTCACCTCCACTGCTCGACCTCACCCCGTTCTGTAGATCAGAAAAGGAAGTGGGGGCAGAATGGAAAAGAAAGCATAGAGGAGAATGGTGGGCTAGAGCAGTTGGTGCATCATCAGTGAGGAGGGGGCACTATTTGGCATGCCCCCTCTGGTGGCAGGAGGTTTTGGACTAGCTCTGGCCAGACTTGAGGCAATGCCTCCCATCTGTCTTCCTCTCCCCTTTCTGCAAGAATTACTTGAAATGCTGCAAAGTGATTTCACACCGTTGGAAACTGCTGTTGAGCTGAGCTTGGCTCCCTCCAGGGTTTCCTGCCCACTGGGAGAGAACCCAGCTGAACAGTCCAGGGCTAAAATTGGAGCCATTTTTCCTTTCAATTGCCAGATCTAAAATTTAAAAGTATGATATGCTTCATCACTGTGGAATTCATAGAATAGTTCTGTTGTAGCATTCCAAAACAATGTGTGTGATGTCCTGTAGGATGACAGTGGTCCAGACTAAAGAATAATCTAGAAATAAAAATGGGATATTTTGGCAATATTGCTGCCATAGGCTCAGACCAGGTAGTTTTATGTTTTTTGAAGTTGTATACATGAGGAAATGCATAAGAATAATTTACAAGTAAAAATGGAGTGGTGGTACCAAGAGAAAATGGTAGAATCTTTGCACCAGGAGTCATTTATGCTCTACCAAAAAATGAGTTTAATGCTGAAATCCAATGCATACTTACTTTGCAGAAAGTTTCACTGAATATAGTGAAGCTTTGAGTGAATTCTCAGGACTGTTCAACCTGTGACTGCATCTGCTGAAGTGTTCTGGATCTAAGCAGGGCAAAGAGGGAGGTTCTGAGATTTCGAGGAAACAAGCTAGGCAAGTGGAAAAACTGAGTACACTCTCTCCCAGAAAGGTGTTTTCCAGGCATTAGAAGATCCTTCTAAGTTAACTGGATCTTTAAGATGACCTATTGTGTATTTCTGTATATCAAAAGCTAACTGACTTACCTTCTGTTATTACCAAATCAAATGGTGCTAAAGCATACGGTTCTGAAATGTGCCATGATTGCTTTGGTCACACCTGTAAGAGTGCAGTGAGAGGCCTAGTTTTCTCTTTTGTAAAGAACATTAGGGCTGGCAAGAGTTTGATTGGTATTACACCCTGAAGTTGCTTTTCAAAACAGTTCTAGGATGTGTGAAATTATGTTGGATGCACTGGCCCCATCTGTCTGCAGAAGTGGTCAAGTGTTGGGTGTTGATTATCCCTAGTCATATTTCCATTTAAACAGCCATCATGCAACACACTGTGGGCGCAATCCTAACCAGTTTTCCAGCACCGGGGTAAGAGTAATGCAGCTCCAAGGTGAGGGAACGAACATACCCTTACCTTGAAGAGGCCTCCGTGACTACTGCTCCACTGCAGGATGCAGCACATGCCCCATTGGCACAGCTATGTCAGTGCTGGAGAATTGGTTAGGATTGTGCCCTGTAATTCAATCAAGTGGGAGCACAGCCAACTTCTGTAATATTCAAGGATAGACACATCCTGCGATAATTGTCATTAGCAAAGCATTTGGCTTCAGAAAGATCATTGGAAAATGTTGCAGCTTTTTTTCTTCTTGGATTACACCTGATATAATATAACATGATGAAAATAAATGGAAATTTTTCACCAAGGAGATTCCACTTTGCTTGATTACTAAGTACCACTTTCATCTCTCCAAATATTGACTTTTGAATCAGCTGAGTTCTCTTATCAAATTACAACACTATTCCCTATAAATGTGTTGACAGTGTGGCCAGTGATAGCCTTTTAACAGTCCATCTACCTAGTTTACTTTTCGGGATGTTGTTTATACACTTGACAGCTGTCAGTGATGGCATAAACTGGAAAGAAGATCTCACCTCATCTCTGAAACGGACAGCCTAAACCTAACTTGTGATGGCACAGCCAGGCTATGCGGCCTGCAGTGTATTGAGCACAAGTTAGGAGATGGCTGGAGGTCTCCTTGGGGTAAGGGGATTTTTTTTACCTTCCCCTAATACCCCTGCCTGCCCTATGGGGCTACTCAGATCTATGCCAGCTATTTAGCTGACGGACACCTGAGTGGCCCTGTGTAAGACTGCTTGGCCCAGGAAAGGGGTTACAGTCAAGTGAAGAGACCTCCTCTAATCCCACCCCATCTTGGGCCTGATCTTCCCCTTGTTCTGTCCTACCCACGCCCAGAAACACCTCCTGACCACCATCTTCCCCACGCCCTTGCTCTGCTTGGGCTGTACCAGGCTAGCTGATGGCCAGAGGCTCAGAATACAGTGTTGGTGGGGAGGCACAGACTACTCTCTGGATGCTGCAAACACGCTTTGTGATGCTCTCGGCTGGTGCAGCAGGCCAAGTGAGTGCTTAGAATTGGGCTCACATTGTATAATGCAATTGCGAGTATTATATCATAGGATCTCTGATACACATACGCCCTGTAACAAAGTTTGCTATCAAGGTTGGTATTTATTAAGTTTACGTTTTGGTTTACTATTTTTTGAAAGTATATGTTGTAAATTATATGCAACAAACACGTATGAAACAAATCTAGAAATATTAAGTTAAACATTTTAATATTTAATAACTTTTTGTATGCCTTGTGTATTATTGATAGCAAATTATGTATTCTTGCAATTTTGGACTTTGTGTTGCTTTACGTTTTTTAACAACTCCTTCCCCATAAATATGATTACACCCATAAATCAAGGAAATTTGCATCCATGCTCAAATGTATATATTGGATTACATTTCTCCGCATTTGCCTTTTTTAAATTCTTATTTTCTCATTCATAAATGGATCGGTGGGTTGGCTCACATTTTGTCTAATCTATAGCTCGGTTTAGCCAGTACATTTTAAACCAGCCTGAGAAACGTGCATTTCCACAGACATTAAATCCATCTGGCTCACTGACTTGTAGGCTGTAGCTTACAAATCACTTGGGTTGCAATTCTGTGTGTAGTTGGCCAATTGGGCTTCAGCAGCTTAACTGAGTGCAAGCTTTCAGCTTTGCTTGGGAGTACGCATGCAACAGAATGGAAATTTGATTAGACTAGTCCAGAAAAAGTGGTTCTGTGTTCTGCTTCTATGTTATACTTTCCTAAACTAAGAAACCTCCAAGTTTTTAAACTATGATTTTTTAAAGTGAAATGAGAAAACAATGTACTGGCTAGTTTTATGTCTCTGTAAACCATCAGTACATCCAGGCTTAGCCCCAAAAGCACCCAGAAGCCAGTAATCATGTGGTACCCATTATAATAAGCAGTTCCCACATTACTATTCATAGTGAGAGTCCACTTTTTGCCATCAAAGAATATTCTTAGGTTTTGTTTCTTTTCTCAAGAACTTCAGTCCTAAATGTATTTCCTTCTGAGACTGGCAACACTGCGCACATGCTTAGGTTTGTAACCGGGCAGCACCATTCAAACCCCGCCTCCCCTTGGGCCAATGCAAGCCATTTGCGTCGGTCTACTATTGTCGCAAACATGCTGTAAGACAACACCAGCAGGACCAAGGGGTATGTTGGCCCTGTGCCAGCTTTGCTCAGCCAGTGCAGGGTCTTTTCTGGGCAGGGGGAAGATGGGAGGGAAGTGGAGGGAGCGCAGAACCAGGTAGAGGGAGACAGGCGGGCAGGTCAGCCCAGGGAGAGGGGTGGAGCCAGGAGCCAGTGGTTATGCTGGATCCTAACCCCCATCCCCAGGCCACAAGGCTCTGATTTGCCACAAGGCACTATGGGTTGCTCAGACCTGCACCTGATAAGCAGCATTGACCTGGCTGGGGCTTACCCCGGGAGCTCCAGAACAGTCTGGAGCACAGACTGAATGTAGCACAGACCTGCCACCTGGCCTGCTCCTCCACAGGTTAAGATTGCATCCTACCCATCTGGTTACTTGCTAGGTAGTTACTAGTACAAGTAACTAGTACTATAATTTTGGTTCCTCTATTGTTTTGCTAGCTTCAGTTTTGTAAAATCATTTGTGCTCATGACAATAGCAAAAAAAGGGGGAAATGGTAGGAAGTTCATTTTAAACCATTGTCAATTTTTCTATTTAAGTGTACATTAAAGGAAATATTAGCTACTCCATTGAAGGCAGGAAAAATGTTTTTTATATCGTTTCAATAAATATTTAAAAGAAAAAGTTTTTATGTCCTATGGTTTCTTTCAATTTTAATCATAGCATTCTGGATTTAAAAAAAATGTTTTACAATACTGGAAGAATTTAGTGGCATTCTTTACTCTTAATTAAATTACTAATTAAACAAAAATATAAAATACATGTTTTCAAACCAAAGTGTTTTTGGAGTAATTCCCAATGAGGCTAATAGAATGTGCTTCTAATTAAACAAGCATATTATTAAAGTCTCATTTTAAGTATTCCAGCTTAAACAATCTGTAGATCACAAAGACCTAATGTAAACCAGCATACAGTAGACCCCCCCCCCCGAATAGCTGTGATTTAATTTATCTGTTGTTCTCAAATTCCCCACCCCGGTCGCACTCATGACTCAGCTCTCTTGTTTTGCAAAAGGCAACTTTTTCTTCCCTTTGGAATGCTTTGGAAAGGAAGCCAACAGAACCAAAAGCTGTAGCTGCTAGAGGAGGCAGGAGGTGTATTCTAGCATTCTTGTAAAGTATGAGAGGTGAGTCATGAGCGTGATGGGAGGGATTTGAGTAAGGTTCACTACTGTCTGTGGTTTTGAGTATTTGCAATAGCATGTATCCCCCACAAATTACCTGGGGGGGGGGGGGCGCGACGGATGACTGTATGTGTACCCAAACATCTCATACCATTTATTGCAAATTGTACTTGAAAATATGGTTTGATATTTTTTTTTTTTTGGATCACACTATTAGAGCCCAATCCTGAACTCTCCAGTGCTCATAGTATGCGTGTACCATGGGCACTGGTGTCACAAACGTGCCATCCTAGTGCCCGAGTCCACAGCGTCAGGGCTGTATTTCGGCAGCATTAGCACTGGAACGTTAGAAAGGACTGAGCCCATTATGTAATATTTTGTTGCTAGAAACATCATCATAAACAACTGCAAAAACTATTCAGAGTGCTAAAAATGTAACAGCTCCAGGGAGAGAATGTCCAACATAGCTAAGGAAGACCTGACCACACAATTCTGTGTTTGAGGTATAGCAAAAATAAAAGAGGAAAGGGATGCAGTGAAATCAGCCCGCATTCCACAAGATCGGGCCACCATGGACAAGGCCCTCCCATATGCCCTCTGAGTGCAATTCCAAGCACATCTGTCCTTCAGGGAAGAATATACATGGCAATCCTCCTTCAAGCGTGGTCCATCCACGCAGCTAGTAGATACAGGTTGCACAAGCAGGAGCTAGTATTCTGTTGGCAGATTTGGGGTGCCTTTCACTCTACCATCACCTCCCTCCAGCCCACTGCAGATGTGGTCCACATTGATCCACTTTCTGCCTGCTAAAAGCAAGGAGGAAACATAATCTGCCTGCGTCCCTTCTCCTGGCATGTTGTTTTGGCATGTCCTCCTGGTGGTGGTTGTTGAGCAGAGGCAGCTTTCCAGATCACACTGACCCTGCCCCCTTTGATTTGTTTTCTGATGCTGGTAGAGTTTTTCACCATGATCCTCTCACTATGAAGTGGTAATTGGGAGAGTGGCAATCTTGCTTCTTGCAAAGTAATAATGGGCTTAAAAGGGCAGGCCTGTATGTATGTAGTATGACGATACTACAACAGTAGTATGACAATAGATACAATCCAGTCAAAGTTAAGTACATTCAAGCCCCATTACTTTCATATGCTTTACTGTCTTTGGTTGAAAATCAAAATAACTTAATTTGGCTTAACTTTGGCTGGATTATGTCTAAGAGTCTGATGCACTGTTTTTCAAGTGAGGCATCTGTGTTTCAAGGAATAAGCTTGGACCCTCACATGTTCTCCTTTGATTGGGCAGAGATCAAAGTAAGGAAAAAGACTACAGAAATAAATTTCTTTAACTTTCTGCAGGCACAGCCACACATTCACGCTTTGAAAAACAACAGACAGTTCTGCCAAATGTTAAAAGCAACACTCTTGTTTCACTATTCTTAATCAAAACTACTGTTTCATTCAAGCAAATAACTTTGTGCTACACCACCTGAAAAAAGTTTTTAGGGATTTTTTTTGTAAAGAAAGATAAATTACAAAAATGAGATGCTGTGGAATACACTATTATATGGGCACAATCCTAACCTGGAGTTAGGCTGGCACAGATAGGCCAGCAAAGTTTAACCAGCACAAGGACCACCGTAAAGTGCGTTTAGACCACTTCTGAGTCGGTGGGGGAGGATGGCGCATGTCTGTGTGCTGGTCTCTCTGACTCCAAGTGATCCAAACATACTTTACAGTGGCCCTTGTGCCAATCAAACTTTGCTGGCCTAACCGTGCTGGCCTAACTCCAGGTTAGGATTGTGCTCTAGAATGAGTAATATTTAATAGTGTTAAAGCAAAGCTCCATATAAAATTATGAAACAAAATGCTTTGCTGGTATCACTGGTCCGAGTTGACCCATTACGGCTGCTGTGACTCACTTGGACAAATGCCCCTTTACCCTGAGATCTCCACAGCTGAAATTCCTTTGTGGGATGCAGATTAGTTCACAGCTCCATCACTGTGCTGGAATTTACTTAGGATTGGGCTGTTAAACTGTTCTTTTATATGTCAGCCTGATTTTCTTCAGGGACACAATCATTTTGGATGCAGTTACAGCTTCCAGGTGGCTGGCAATGTTTGTAATTGCCACAGCATGTAAATGCAATTGCTGTGTTATTTCTATGTATATTCCAGCAACTGATGCTGGGATAATTTCTGGGGCCATGCCAGATAGTATGTTATGCAATTCTGTCTCGTGTAGTGTATCATACTTGGATCAGAACCAATGGCTGGTTTCAAATCCCGGCTGATGAAGGGTCACCTTCCTATCTCTCAAACTTTCCACCAAGGTTTCTGAATATTGATGTATGGAGGGCAGGGAGCACGACACACCGTGTACAACATCCTGAACTTCTTGAAGGATGGGCAGTGTAATTTATAATAATTTTATGCAGAACATTCATGGCAGTAGGTGACTTTAATTCACATTGAAAATGAATGGGATACAATTAAATTGAAGAATTACAGCCTAATTGGGCTACAATGATGGTCATATTGGGATTGGATGAAATAATTACCCCAACAGTGCAAGTTTCTGTAAAATGATATTGTGATGGTAACTAAAACATGTACCATACTATAAAGGAAACGAGTTCCAGATTTTCATTACACATTACTTTACTTTGGATATTTCTACTTTAAAGCCCCATTTTTATGTGTATTAAAATAGAAAGATAACAGTAACGAGTCATTCATTCTGTGGTTGAATTATGATGTAATCTAGAAGAAAATATGTGTTCTTCCAGTCAGACAAAATATTTTCCACTTGGATGTCATGTAGTACCCATTATACCTTTCATAGGGTCCATCAATCAAGCGAACACTGGAATAGGTTGCTTGCAGAGGGACTTCAGAATTACATCAGAGCTGCAAAATGTTTCTAACTCACAGATTTCTATTCTCACACCATTCTTTCCAATATATTTACTATCTGGAAAAATAATTTCTAAAATTTAAAAGCATGTTTTATCACTTAAAATGGAATTCTAGTAATACCTTGTTAGACAGGAACTTTCTTTCCCTGCTTTCAGCATTAGTTTTTCTATAATTAACTACCTGAAGAGGAACCCTAATAAATATTTATCAGATGCAGACAGGACATCACTAGATCAGCTCTCTTATCTCAACCATTAACTCACCAGATGAATTTCAGGAAGCCTCTGTGTCTCTCAGCTTCACCTTTGCTATCAATCTAGCAATATAATGATACTGACACTTCACAGGGTTGTGAAGATTACTCTGCTAATGTATATTACATGTTTCAAAAATGCTAATTATTATTTGCATTTAAATTATTACACATTTTAAAATGAGAGCTGGTGTAGCATAGCTGCTAGGAGACTGAAGTGCAAATCAACTTTGCTGGTTTGAATCTTGTTTCTGCTATTAACTCACTAGCAGTGCAATCCTATCTAAAATGTTTTGCGTATCTACTCAGAAGCAAGGCCCATTGAGTTCTATGGAAATTACTCCCACATACATACAGTGATGTCATGCACCCACTACGCACCACTACGCGAGTATCGGTTTCTAGAAGTTGAGCTGGCCTAAATCATTATTTGTTTGGCATTTGGACAAGTGCCAATCAAAAGTGAGTACTGGTTTCTAAATCATTTGGATGACACCACTGCATACATATGTAAAGGATTGAAGCCTGGGGCTATAATCTTATATGCACGTGTCATATACGTGCATATAAGTAAGTAATATAAGTAAGCAATACGTGATAGTAAGTAAGGTTGCAATCCTTTACACATTTTCTTAGAAGCTTCATTGAACTTTCATTGAACACAATGGGACTTACTTCTGAGTAGACATGCATAGGGTTGCATGTATAGAAACCCCATTGAACACACAGGATTGTGCAGTAGGTGGCCTTCAGCAAGCCATTTCCAGCCTCAGCTCCCCCATTGGAATATGGGCATCAATGTATCTGATTGAGTTAGCAGTCTGTGAAGCAGTCTGTATCCATCCCAGCTATTTTTGTGGGGAAAAATACAACTTTCAGCTGCTTCTATCACAAGAAATCAAATGTAATCTGCATCATATAGTCATCATGTCAGTTACCTGTAGATCAGGACTTGATCTGGGAAGATACTCTTCAGATTAGAGTCCCAGAATCTGTTTTATTTAAATGGAAGTAATCTTCCCCACAATATCTAAATATCACTGCATTTTTCCCTAATGCAGTGGTTCTCAAACCTTTTAGACTGGACCCATTTTTTTAGAATGGCACTCATGTCAGGACCCACCGCATGTGACATTAACCTGGAAGTGATGCCATAGCCAGAAGTGACATCACCAAGCAGGAAGTGCTGTCATTGTGAAATAATAAAAAGATACTCCTGGAAGGCAAACCGGCATTCTTGGGCTGCAGCAATTGCATAACTATGAAACATCCCTGACAGAAAGCAAGATTAGGACAAAATATTATGTAAAAGCACTGAACTAAAAACAAAATTTAAAAAAAACCCTCCCTTGAAAAATCAAACTGTTAACACTCACAAAAGGAATATAGCAAGCATAAAGAATGGTCTGCAGCATCCAAGATAGCTGTTCCTAGCTTTCCATGACCCACCTGAAATCAGGTCCTGACCCACAATTTGAATACAACTGTATCCAGAAACATACGCAAAATATTTTTTAATTAAACCACATACCTGCTTTTTAAAAACAAGGTTCACACAGATCAAATTAGTTCCTAATTTAAAAATCCTGCTTTCCACAGTAGCAGCTGAAAAGGAATAAAGTGACGCTATGCTTCAAACCAGAATTGCCAAACATGTTTGATCTAACAGCTTGGACAAGCAAGGAAAACCCATGAGGGGAAAGATGAAAAATGGATGTGAAACATAATTAAACATAAAGCAATTAAATGCTACTATATGTGACATATGGAACAGAAGTAGACACATTCTTTTTAATGCATCACAGCACCAGTTTGGGATTTGGAAGTTCTTATTGAATGAAGTTACCAACAAAAATATTCAATTTCCCTTATGTCACAAAATGCAGTTGAGTTAATTCTCCACTCTGGTTGCCAAAATGGTTGTAAAAACCTAATTCACAGAACAGTCTTTTAACTCCTTTATTACTGCTGCTCATAACCGTTTCCATCAAACCACCCAAAATTAAACCCTCAAAAAACGGGTTCATATCTGATAAAATATTGGCTTGATAGCATTTTAAGACTGCAATTTTCCCATATATTGATTCTGGTGTAACACGGATGAAAAGGTTTTACACCTCGTGGTGTGGATATTTGGAATGTGAATAGTTTCACAGTTTGAAGTTCATTACTTCTACATTAATGTAAAGCCACAATAGATTGTTTCTGGCTGTGAAATCCAAGTCTCCTAGTGCAGAAATGAAATATAGTGAATTGAATTTGCAAGTGTTGAATACTGAACAGTATCGTTAAGAAAGGACAATTTCACCAGCAACTTAGGATATATTATAAAGTTTGCAACTGTGACAAGAATGTTTCTTTTTTTGCCAATTTGTATTCCCTGGGGATGTCCTCCATATTTATGACTCTACTGCTTACAAGTATTCCTTTGCCATTTACATTGTATCTATAGGAGTAGGCTTAGGAGCTGCAGAGTTCAATTGGAACAATTTTTATAGGGTCCCAACAGTCTGTATAATCTTAGACATATACTGCCTTTCTCTGGTTTTTTTTAAGACCACATTTAAGTCAGTGTACATGGACAGGCTAGTCTAAACCACCATTTTCAATGATGTTTTCATAATATGTTTCGTGAAGATTCACAGACCCCTCACTCTAGATGTTGCCTTCACGTTGTGGTTATCTTTCCTGGTTGCGTGCCATCAAGCTTCAGTAGGAATCGTAAGGTGCTCAAGGTTGTTTCCACTCTTGCCATCTGGCCTTCACACACTTCCCCGTGCTCCCTCTGCGGTAATCAACTCGTTAGCAACTCCGGCCTGCCACAACTGGTACAGCAGCTTGTCACAGTCTGACATTCCATCTCCCATCCAGAAACACAACAACAAAATCTCCTGTTTAGCTCTTCAGACAGTACCAGCAGCTCAACTGTCAGATTACACCTCCTGCTCTTATGGTTCAATCCAATCCTGGCCCAGCGCCCAGCAGACAGCCGTCACAAAAGTGCTTATAGCACTTCGCAACAGCCAGAAGGAGGTACCAGAACTGGGCCTCCACATCAATTGGAGGATTCCCAGGAACTGTTGGCAGTACGTATGCTGGCTGAGTGACATGGGGCTGGGGAGGGCAGGGAGGAGGGAGGTTCAGGCTTTGGAGGGGATGGTGCCAGATGATGCCACCAGATCCTATCCCCTAACCCAGGCCTGAAAGCCCTACACTGGTGAATTCATATTTGTGCCAGCGATTGAACTGGTCCAGATCCGAGTAGATCCATAGAGGCTGCCAAGGCTCGACACGTGTTATGGGAACAAATGCGAGGCCAGGTTTGCCTCCTGATGCTACCTCTGTGCTTGCCACTATCACCTCTGCCAATGTACACTGAAAAAACAGAAAAAAACCAAGCCTCCAACTGTGCTCTGTCATGCAGTTCTTGCAAATCAGAAGTGTGGGACTTCTGGTTTGATTTAAAAGGACTTTATGAACAAAGGATTCCTTTGTGCAGTACATAAAGCCAGAAGTCCCACACTTCTGGGTTTGCAAAAACTGCAGGATGGAAATGGTAAGGGATAATCTGCTTTCATTTTTAGTGGGTGGGATCAATATGGCTCACATCTGCAGTGGGCTGGAGGGACACAGGCTTGAGGTGAAGGGCACCCCAAATCCACTGCCCCCTCTTGCCATCTGGTGCAGATGCAAGCCACGGCAATTCCCTTCATGGCTGGGTCAGCCATGCTGTTGCTCCCCAGAGTCAAGCAGCAACAGGGGGTGACAGCAGAAGTTTGTATAGTTTTGAGAGTTAGCCTAGCAGGGGGTTGCATGAGGAAAGCCTGCCAGACCATCAGCTGAAGTGGCCCCTCACCCTCACCTGGTAGCAGGCCGGCAGGCCCTGGTGAAACTTTAAACGCATTGGAAAAATCGCCACTTAATTTGGACTGAACCGTATGTTAGTGGTTCTCAAACATTTTAGCACTGGGACCCACTTTTTAGAATGACAATCTGTCCAGGACCCACCAGAAGTGATGTCGTGGCTGGAAGTGCCATCATTGTGACACCAGAGCTTGCTGCTTTCCTGGAAATGCAGAAATAAGTTAGGCTATTTATCAGTGAATCAGAAAGCAAGCAAGCAAGCAAATTTACAACCTGGACACAAGCAAGACAACCACACAGTCCTCCCCCTTTCCAGCATCCCATCTTCCCATATTTTCAATATGAAATTGGCTCATGGCCCATTGGTGGGTCCCAACCGACAGTTTAGGAGAAAACTGTCGTATGTTGGGGGTAAATAGCCAAAAAGTTCAACGAGGTTGCAAATACAGCATTAAGTTAAACATCTTTGGATGGCTGCAACTGTAATTATTCCAAAATGGGGAATTCATATCATTCAGTTGCACACTGCACTCTTTACTTCTTTTGTGGACAAGTCACAGGTCTAGGACGACATCGCTGCAATGCCTATATTATTTCCTGCCCCAGAGTGCAATGCGTTTTCGCTCTTCCACTCCTCTCCGCGCGCTGCCTCGCGCACACGTTCCCAAAAGGCGTATGCGCAAGTGCTTCGCTGCGAGCTAAGCGGAGAGGTGACCTTTATTCGCTCCGCTCAGACTTTGTTTACGGTGCCCGCCTGCGGTGTTTCCTCTGGCCCTTACTTAGCTGAAGTGAGAGCCAGCGGCGCTTTGCCGGCTTGACTGATTCCGGCCCCCACAGGTAAGCCGCTGCGCCCTACCCCACCCCCGCACTCTTCGTGGTTTGAGTGCTCCAACTGCGTTTTCAATGCAACTCTCGGGCGGCCGCAGGAACGGCGCTTACAGGGGAAGGACGGTCAGTAGAGGCGCCGCCTCCTCCTCCTCCCCCTCGCCAGGACTCCCAACTGCAGCCCGGTGGAAGGGAAGCAAGTCGCAGGAACCGTTGGCCCACCCTTTGCGGGCATCACGACCTGGGTGACCGAGGTAGTCCTTGGAAGAGGGCAGCAAACTTTACAAAGTTGGTAGACTTGTGAGGAGGCAGGACTTTGTAAAGGGCTTTTTTGAATAGGATCCCCTAAATAGGCGCCTCTGCTGAAGTAGGAAGCAATGGGGGTGGGGGGAAGGCTTCTCTGGAGGCTGTACCATCCCACTCCATATATAGATGCAGCTATAAAGAGACATGGCGTGCAGCACATTGAAGATGTGTTTGCCCGTGTGTGGAAATTGCTCCTTGGGGTTTGCACCCTTGTAACGCACACATTCGTATGCATGTGGCATAGTTCATTTTTGCAAGTCCATGACAAAGGGTTTAGTATGTGAATTTGTAATGTACGAAGCAGACTGTGCTATGGCTTGTCCTGCTCAGAAGAATCAATCAATAGTATTTATATACTGCTTTTCAAACACAAAGTTCACAAAGCGGTTTACAGGTAAATAATAATAATGTTAAATGGCTCCCTGTCCCAAAAGGGTCACAATCTTAAAAAAAATGCAGAACACCATGAGCAACAGCCACTAGAAAAGACACTGCACAGGGGTGAATAGGGACAATTACTCTATCCCTGCTGAATATAAGAGGAACACCACTTGAAAAAGTGCCTCTTGCCCAGTTAGCAGAATCAAGAAGGAGCGAATATTGGCTCATGCATGCGACCTTTCCACGATGCAGAATGAAATGGGTTACCTCTAGATGAAAGAGCTCACCCTAGATTACTTTGGTCATCTGGTATAAATTCATACACTGTAGCCCATGTAGGTTTTCTGTTTGAATTGCAGATGTGAGAAATTGTAATGTCTTAGTACTGGGTCCATTTAGATTGTTGTTGTGGCCCAGTTTTGGAATGTGTGTGAATAATCTATATATATAAAGAAGAGCGTGGATGTGTTTGTGTGTATGTATGTGTGTATGTATGTATGTTTCGCATAGGCTCCACAACGCCTGGAGCGATCGGCACGAAACTCGGCACGCATACACCTTGCAGCCTGGCAACAAACACTGCGGGGGTCGGGGCCCCCTAGTGCTCCCGGAGGTGGGGGTACGCGGGAGTCCCCGCGTGAAGACGGCCGAAAACGGCTGAAATTGGCGTCAAATCTACAGTTTCTGGGGTCGCCGAGATGAGCAGCGACATTCCCGACGCCGTCAGAGTCCGGGTTCAGCCCCCCCCCCCTTGACGTGGGGGGCGAGAAGGGGTGCGAGACAAGACATCCGCCATGCCCTGCTGGAATGCCTGGACCGATTGGCACCAAACCCGGCATGCGGAAGGCTAGCAGCCTGGCCACAAACACTGCGGGGGTCGGGGCCCCCTAGCACCCCCGGGGGTGGGGTTACGTGGGGGTCCTCGCGTGAAGACGGCAGAAAACGGCTTAAATCGGCATCGAATCCGTAGTTTCCAGGGTCGCCGGGACGAGCGGCGACGCTCCCGACGCTGTTGAAGTCCGGGTTCAGCCCCCCTTGGCATGGGGGGTGAGAAGGGGTGCGAGACAAGATGTCTGCCATGCCATGCTGGAACGCCTGGAGTGATTGGCATCAAACCCGGCATGCACGTGCCTTGCAGCCTGGCGACAAACACTGCGGGGGTCAGGGCCCCCCAGTGCACCCGGGGGTGGGGTACGCAGGGGCCCCCACGTGAAAACGGTCACAAACGGCCAAAATCAGCGTCAGAACCGTAGTTTCCGGGGCCACTGAGGTGAGCGGCGATGCTCCTGACGCGGTTGAAGTCCGGGTTCCGCCCCCATCAGCATGGGGGGGGGGGTGAGAAGGGGTGCAAAACTCATAAACTCTGGAAGATCATTTTGTTACCCGGGCAACGCAGGGTAACAAAAAGCTAGTAATTAAATAAGTATAAAGTTTCTTTTCTTCACCATTGCAGTTACCTAGGATCAGGGATTGACAGCACAAGCCTATGCATGTCTACTTAGAAGTAAGCCTCACTAAATTCGTTGGGACTTACTCCTAGGTAAGTGTAGAATTGCAGCCCAAGACTTCCAGACCAAAAAGTGCAACTTCTAATCAGGTTTGAGCTACTGTACCTCTCTGTATAAACTCAGGATTATGGATCTCTGTCAGGATATCGAAATAAAATGGAAGCAGACTTTACAAACATGGAACAGAACAGGACATATGGTATACCAGGTGTTTGTAACTGGACAAAAAGTGCTGAATCATGATGAATGTGTCATTCAAGGGTGATGCAATATCCAGTCTGACAGGCTGACAGAAGTATAAAAGCAGTGTACAAATTCCCTACCCTTATTTTTCCTTCCCCTCCAATCTGGCTGTAGTCTAAGGACTGTGATGTGAGCCTGCTGTGTATATTTGTGCAAATATACTTGGTGGAGAGAAGACTGCTGTGTCTGTGTTCACTGGGGACCAACGGCCGGAGTTCCAGCACAACTGTGCTACTCTGACAGTCTCATTGATGGTGGCTGGGTTGTGTATGTTGCTACTGAGGCACTGCTATTGCTGGCCCACCACAGCATCTCAACACAAGATTTTGTGGCAGTTCAGAAGTATAGGTCTGGACTGCTATGTCAGATGCAGAATAGTGGTATTGTACATCTATTAAACACACCTAACCTCAGTTATGGAATACATGGGATGTGTTCACTGCTGGTTATATTTTTTTGAAGTGATTTCTTGCAGCCTGGCTTCAGGACAAGAGGCTATGTAAGGAGAATCCTTTATAAAATGGGGCTCTGATTCATAGCCCTTTTATTCTGCAAGAGTACTGTGAAAGCCAGCAAGACTGCTCCAAAATAAAAGGTACAAATTACAATTACATTTAATACTCTGGTTCTGAACCATTGAAAATCGCAATTGTATACGCATTTATTTACTGGAGTCCTTGTTTACTCAGAAATAAGCCCCATTGGATTCAATGAGACTCTGGGCAAGTCTGAAGGTTTTCTGAAACCTGGAGAGGCAGTGCATGCCCATCCACAACATCTATGGACTTCAGAATGAAGCTGGGAGCCCTTTAAAGGTGACTTCTGGTTTTCAGTAAAATTGGCAGGTGTCAGAAGCCTTTGGACCCAGTTGGGCTTAGAGGGCTGGGGGTGGCAGTGTGGTGCGACAACTGTGGATATCAAAATCCACAGATGTTGAACCTGAGATAACATCGCCCCCCCCCCCGGTACATAGCGGCATGTTAAAAATACAGTTCTGTAACATTTCCCCAAATGGAGTCATATACCATGGGATCATGGCTAACATACTGTACTGAAAATAAAATACACAGTGAAATGAATGGGGACCCACCTGAAATTGATTCACGATCCACCTAATAGGTCCTGACCCACAGTCTGAGAAACACTGAATTAGAGTCAAGGGAAGCAACATTCCTGGTAGGCTTTGTGGCTGCACAGCTGAAATGGAAGCCCTGTGCAGCTTCCTTCTTGCCACTCTGGAGCTTGGCGATGACATTATTTCATTGTCAAGCACCGCAGAGCATTGTTGTCTATTAACAGGCATCATCGTCATGGTTTGCCTCATGGTTTGCAAGAGAAAAAAACTGCATTTAGCATCATAGTTAAAAAAGTTTGGGAAACACGGGTGTAAATAGAGCTGAAATGATATTCTGTGTGGTACTAATGGCTACTGTTTGAAAGGAGAGAACAAGGACACAATGATACAATTGCACAATTGTGCATGGTTGCATAATGTGGAGTCATTTTCCTTTCTGACTTTGCTAGCAATGAAGTATCAAGTTCAATTTATTTGTATTTACTTTCAGTGTTGCTGGCCATAAAATTGTCCATTCCTTTTACACAATTGACTCCCTCTTATTAAATAATAAAGGTAAAGGTTTCCCCATGACCAAAAGGTCTAGTCAAGACCGACTGTAGGGGGCGATGCTCATCTCGGTTTCTAAGCCTGTAGAGCCTGTAGTGTTTGTCTATGGTCATGTGGCCGGCATGACTATACGCTGTAGCGCACGGAACGCCGTTACCTTCCCACCAAATTGGTACCTATTTATTTGTATCTACTTGCATTTTTGTTGTTGTTGTTGTTGTTTAGTCACTAAGTCGTGTCCGACTCTTCACAACCCCATGGATCACAGCATGCCAGGCCTCCCTGTCCTCCACTAGCTTCCGGAGTTCGCCCAATTTCATGTTCATCACTTCGGTGACACTGTCTAACCATCTCGTCCTCTGCTGCCCCCTTCTCCTTTTGCCTTCGATCTTTCCCAGCATGAGGGTCTTTTCTAAAGAGTCCTCTCTTCTCATGAGGTGGCCAAAGTATTGGAGCTTCAGCTTCAGGATTTGTCCTTCCAGGGAGCAATCAGTCTTGACTTCCTGTAGGATTGACCAATTGGATCTCCTTGCAGTCCAGGGGACTCTCAAGAGTCTTCTCCAACACCATAACTCGAAAGCATCTATTCTTCGGCGCTCTGCCTTTCTTATGGTCCAGCTCTCACAGCAATACATTGCTACTGGGAAAACCATAGCTTTGACTATGTGAACCTTTGTTGGCAGGGTCACGTCTCAGCTTTTTATTAAGTTGACTAGGTTCGCCATCACTTTCTTCCCAAGAAGTAAATGTCTTTTAATTTCATGGCTACAGTCACCATCTGTGGTGATCTTGGAGCCCAGGAAAATACACTACATGTTTTCAAACTGCTAGGTTGGCAGCTGGGACAAGCAATGGGAGCTCACTCTATTGCATGGTCCCGAACTCCCAACCTTCTGGTCAGAAAGCCCAGCAGCAGCGGTTTAACCTGTTGCGCCACCATGTCCCTTCATGATTAAATAATCACGTATTAAATAATACTGCACAGTGAATTGAGTCTGAACTGCTTCTATGTAACACATGCAAAGGTGGTCTTACAGGTCAGCATGCTTCTAATCTCATAAGAGTATGAAATACTATAATAGTATAAGCTTGCCAAGTCTTGCCTTGTAGAGGATATAATCTTAAAGAAATTATATAGCCATTGCAGAAGGAATATTTAAAGCATATTTCAGTGAGGCATTTAAAATCTCACCTCATATATTTTAAACTCCCATTTCCTTTAATGGTCATGTCTTGGCAAGCTAATTGTATTTTCTTTTTCTGTGACCCATAATTTTACTCTAGTATATGTTTTAAGGTAGGTTTCACTATACATGTAATACTTAGACCTGCCAACAGATGATCTATTTCAGTTTATGAACAAGCTGGCTTTTAAGGTTTTTTTTAAATGAATTTGCATAGTAGCAGTATAGGTGCTTTTTGAGGATATTAATGGGAGAACATTGTTTTTCTTAAGTTTAAGATACCCCGTGTTTTAATCAACAAAAACTGCCTTTCACTTTTAGATTGAAAGACCCTCCCTGTTGGTTTCAAAAATTTTAATGTATACTATCCAAGGGACCAGAACTAGAAATGAACATTTTAAAATCCAATCAGGATGAGATTATCCAAATTTAAAAGGTATGTTGGCATTCAGTGATTTGAGTGTCAGTGCTTTATAACTCTTATGGAGTGCCTCACCTGGAAAATAGCATGGAAAAGAAAATTTTAATGGGTTCTCCAATGTTCCTCCTGGCAACTGGCCTTATTTGAGTGGTATAGGAAAGAGATGCATGTTGTGATCCCCACATCACCAGTGTGAGAAGAGGTCCTTAGAAGTGCAATGCTTATGTGGAGAATGAGGTGGTAGACCGAAGGTGGTGGTATCCTGAATTGTATACTTTGAACTGCAGATGGGGAGGGGAAGGTCCAGCTTTAAGCTCATTCCACTCCTAATGAACTGCACTGCCTCCTACTGGAGGTCACATCCAAGCTCAGAGAGACCAGGGTTCATGAGGCCAACATGAAGGAGCCAGAAGTGTGGCTCCTCAACGAGAGGGGACGGGAAGGAGTGGGAAGAAGAAGGGCACTACAGAGCTCAAAAACCCCAGTTGGGTCAAGGATGAGGAGGTTGAGGATGGAGCACTGGGGGACGTACTCCAACGAAGGTGGGAACCCTAAAGGAGATGAAGGAGGGAGGGTGCTGAAACCCCCTCCCCAATCTTGATGACAGTGCAGGGCTAGTGGGCTCCTCCACCCTAGGGCTCTCCTTGCAGCCAATAAAGCAAAGAGAGATTATTTAGCAATTAGTTCAGAACACAATAAAGAAGGCACTTCATACTAAAAGCACTTCTGATAACTGAAGCCACACATTCATTAGATTTCAGTTCATAGCATATATGCCCTGTATTTGCAGTTAAGCCGTCCAATAGCTAAAGCCATGTTGCAAGTGTAAACTGACCTAATTAGATGCAAACCCCATTAATATAAGTGGTGCTTACTATGCAACAAATATGGTTAAGATCAGATTTCAAAGTTGTACAGGCATGCCCTGGTATCCGCTGGGACACTCCGGACCCCACCGTGGATACTGGGGACACCTTTTTAAAGACAGGGGAACGTCAATGGTTTTGCTGCAACAAGGTAAAAAAAGAGATCTGTTTAATGTTCCCCTATCTTTTTAATAGGCGTCCCAGTATCCATGGTATCCGTGGATAACTGAAACCATGGATACCAGGGCATGCCTGTATTCTCCACAAGTTAGTCAATGTTGTTGAAACTTGTTCCCTATGAAGCACAACAGATTTCAACATGCCAAAATTGTGAGGCAGTAATTCTTATTATATAAAAACAAAATACATCAAATGTTAAATTAAATAGAGCAACATTTTAGTTACACAAGGCACAATCCTAGATCGCCCTTGGGCCGATACATGTCATTTGCATTGGCCCAGGGTTGTTGCAAACGTGTGATAAAGCATGTTTGCGCAAGCCCAAGAGGTGCTGGATCAGCGCAAGCGCTCCAACCCAGTTGTGCGATGGGGAGTGGTATGTAAGCTGCCCCTGCACTTGCCGTGTTTGGCCAGCGTGGGGGCTTTTCAAGGCGGGGGAAGGCAGGAGGTGTGGACCGATGGTTGAGCTGCTGGTACTGCCTGAAGCTAAGCAGGAGAATCTGTGGTCTATTTTTGGATGGGAATGTTGTGAGAAGGCCAGCCGGCAAAAGAGCGGAGTCCAGCCTTGAGGACGTGTCCACGATGGACTTACGATCACCTGCTAGGGCTCGCTGTCACATGGCCAGAGGAGAGAACCGCACTGTGAAGGCTAAATCTAGGACTGAGGATGAACCACAGAATACTGTATATCTGTAAAAAAAGAACCCATTGAAAAATGGTGGTTTAGACTAGCCTGCCCATGTAAGCTGCCTTGGGCATTTGCTTTGGCATGGGAAAGGCAGGTATAAATTCTTCAAAATAAAATAAATAAATAAAAGGCAGGGGGAAGCGGAACTGGGTGGAGGGAGGGCAGTCTTGCAGGCAGTGTGGCCAGGGGAGGGTGAGGATCCGGGGACCGGGGTTCCGGGGCTGCACAATCCCAATCCGGGCCGCTGCAGGCAGCTCAAACCTGTTCCTGCTGTTTAGCAGGCACTGGTCTGAGCAGCCCCATCAGGCTACCTGGGGCTTACCTCAGGGTAAGGGGACAAACATCCCCTTGCCCTGCGGTGAGCTCCAGCTGCCTCTTACCTTGGGTAAGAAGCAGCACAGGCCAGCTGGCCTGCCTGCTCCTGCTGAAATTGGGATTGGACTGCCCATTATTCTCTGTTGTGCTTGAATAATAGTTGCTAATAAAAGTTTGTTGTAAGACTCCTGCCGTCACTCATCCAGAAACGTCATCCCTGCAATCATCAATGGCGTCAAGAGCTTTTGGTCTTTGTGAAGTCTTTAAAATAGCATCATCAGGATAAGGATTTTTAAAAAAAATATCAATACTGATGATTGACTGCCATTGACTGAAGTAAAGCCAGTTCTCTCGTCTTGGGTGGATTTAGTTTGGCTTGAACATTTGCTTTGTATTGTGTAAAATAGAGGAGGAGGAGGATGGGTGGAGCAATTACTTGTTCCACTTATAGGGATTTAAGTTCTTCATGTGATGCTTTGAAATTAATTATGGTAAATTTTCTAAAAATGTACATGAGGCCTGTTTCAAATAAAAGTAACTACATGTTATTGGTTCTAATAGTTTATGGCCTAGTTTTAAAAAAAAGTGTTTAAAATGCCTTCGTAGCAGATTATCTTCATGCCATATAATGGATAAGTTCTTCAGCTGGAATGAATCAGTGTGTTTCCCCTCTAAGTTAGTATATGCTTCCTTCCATCAAATGTCTGTTGAAGACATGATATAAACATGGCCCAGAAGGTTAGGCTTTATTCATTTTCACAGTTGAAAAAATTTGGAGTAATTATCTTAAGGTGTCAGCTAGTTTCTGGAATAATTATTTGGAATACTTATTGAAATAAAAGTTGAGGAGGACAGTGGCCCCAAAGGATCTTCTGTGAGCCAAGGGAGCCACATGTGGCCTTCCGCGGCTTTCCGGAGGCCAAATTCCATCACTTCTGGTTTTCAGCCAAAATCCAGAAGTGAATATTTTTGGCCTCCGGAAGGTCTCAGAAGGTCTTCTGAGGGCCAGGGAGGCCAGGCACGGCTTCTCTGGCCTTCAGAGCACCATTGGGAAGTGAAGCCATAGCCAAAAGTGCTGTCATTGTGACACCAGAGTCTGCTGCTTTCTTGAGAATGCAGCTATCAGTTGGGTTATTTCTCAGCCATTTTCCAATAGCAAAGTGAATCAGAAAGGGAAAAAAGCCTATTTATAACATTGATACAAGCAAAGCAACCCCACAGCCCTCCCCCTTTCCAGTGTCCCATCTTCACATATTTTCAATGATGGCTGCTCTAGGTGCTACACGACCCACCTGAAATTGGCTTGCGACCCACCTAGTGGGTCCCAACTCACATTTTGAGAAACACTGCTTTCATTATTTTTTGTGTGTGTCATCTAATGCTTATTGTTTTTAATTGCGGTATGCTTGTACCATCTGGGCAAGTGTCACACATGGTGCTGTAAAGCTCCTCCAGCGGCAAACAATTACCGCCAGCGCTGGGGCAGTGCCATAGCAATGCCAGCCGCGCATGCCCCGGAGGGAGCACCAGTTGCCTGCGAGCACTGAGTTCACCACTCACCGGCATTTTGGGGCAGGAGGGAGGGGTGGAGCAGGGGCGGGACCGGCAGCAACTCTCACCTCTGAGTTTGGGAACCAGAGTAAGGCCTCATGGCCAGTGCAGTAACAAGTAGATCCATTGTCTGCTCTACACCCTATCCCCAAGGAAGCTCCTATGGCTGCCTGGCTGCCATGGAATACGGCAATAGCCGCCTGGGCTATTAGTTACTTTTAAGTACATGTGAGACAATGCAGGATAGAAATGTTTAAAATAATATAGTTTTATTTTAATTCCATGTCCGCAGAATTTTCCAACGTTTCAAGAGCTGCCTTCTTTCATTAGAAATTTTATTTTAGTTTTTATTTTTGAAGAATTTATACCCCGCCTTTCCCATGCCGAAGCAAATGCCCGAGATGGTTTACACAAGCAGGCTAGTCTAAACCACCATTTTTTCAATGGGTTTTTTTTTTACAAATAAACAGTATTCTTGTGATCCGCCAATTCTCAGTCCCAGCTATAGCCTTCACAGTGTGGTTCTCTCCTTTGGCTGCGTACCATCAAGCCTCAGCAGGTGATCATAAGTCAAGCCTGGACAGATCCTCAAGGTCGTATTCCGTTCTTTTGCCGGCTGGCCTCCTCACACACTCCCCCCGCAACTCTCACCTGCGGTGAGTAATCAGCTCCACAGCAACTCTGTTCTGCCACCACAGGTACTGTGGTGAACAAAATGAACAAAATATTCAGTGTTGTTCATTGCAAATCCTGTTTTTAGTAGATTTGTTGACAAAGCATCTACTTTTTAAGAATTAAAATAGGTTTAAGCTAGCCCCAGCAGAATCCCTGTAATTTTTTGTCCAAAAACAAAATCTCAGCAAATGAAAAAAAAAGCATAAAATATATATTTGGTTCAGCAAGCAGAATGTATGCAGTCTTGAATTGGCTTAGGAAAAATAATTAATAGACCTACACTAATGTACATTAAATGGTGGAAAATTGCTGGTCTAAAGGATATCGGGAGGGGAATAGGCCATATGTTTAGTAGAAGCAGGGATTGGGCATGGAGCATAATGTGATTGAAGAAAGGGAGGATTGGCCATGTGTTGAGATCAGGTTCATTGGAGAAGACAAAATACTGAGGCAGAGATATGAAGTTGGGAGAGGCCAGATGAAAAACAGGGAGGAAACGTACAGGACTGAAGAATCTGTGAGGATATGTGCTAGTGGTGGAAAGGGAGTTCCAAAGAAAAAGCCACCATCAGATTGCTGGGGAATCTGGGGCAAAGCTCCACCCTGGTCCACCTCCCATTGTACCCTTGCCTATCCCCTAATGGTGCATTGGGTGCTACTGTGGCCACTAATACAGCTCAGGGACCCTTGGTGGCCCCCTTATCTGACCAAGTCCTGATGCCACCTCTAGTTAGAGAAAGTAAATTTTAGCCAAAGGCCCACGTACAGTGAATATTCTACATTCAAAAGATTGTGTATGCACTTTGAAGTGTTGGTATTTTGCCCAAGAGCAAACTTTAAATTCAAAAGAGTTGTAAAATGGTCTGTCCCAAAGAAGTACTCGCATACTTTCCCCACTGTGACACAATGCAGGAAAACAGCGCACCAGTTAGATGCAACCAGCAGGTCTCTGTTTTGCAGCTTGCATTTCTTTCATGTTTGCAGAGATAAGCACACAAAAAGTAAGGCTGTGAACTATGTAGGAGTTGTATACAGTCAATCCTCATGTTCTGCTGGAAATAGGTTCCTGGAAATTCTCACAGATAGCGAATTCACAGATCAGTGGGGTTAGGTGCAAAGGGCACTTTATCTGCCATTAGGAGAATCTAGCAGAGACCCTCAGGA
The DNA here is from genome assembly GCA_029204185.1 of Lerista edwardsae. Lineage (NCBI taxonomy): Eukaryota > Metazoa > Chordata > Lepidosauria > Squamata > Scincidae > Lerista > Lerista edwardsae. The sequence continues at coordinate 799,976 of JAJKFI010000189.1, read as the reverse complement.
AGCCAGCAGAGTGCGGCAGGAAGTGCCGAAAGAATGCTGCAGGGAACTTCAGAATGGCACCTGCAACCAGGATGGACACCTTAAACATGGCTGGCAGATGCTTCTGTCAGCCATTTTAAAGGGGTGAGTGCTGGTTGTAGGTGCCATTCTGAAGGTCCCTGCAGCCTTTGGAAGGTCTCTGCATAGTGGATAATGAGGAACAGAAGCACAGATAACGAGGTAAGGCCCACCTGGAAAAGGACTGACCTAATTAGTTTTAAGCATTCTGCCACCACTATTGCCTTCAATTACAGGGCAAAGGGAGCAAAAACAGATTCCCAGCATGCATCTGTCTTCCCTCTTGCCAGGGTTTGACTGCAGGCTCTTCTCTTAGGCATTTTCTGAGTTTTTGTTAATCATCTTTACTCTTCTCCGCTGGTCTGTTGCTCATGCCTTTGAGTTTAATTGTTGCTGCTCTTTGTATGATGTCTTGTACTGCTTTGTTTTTATCGTATGGTAAGCCATTTTGAGTCCCTAAAGCAGCGGTTCCCAGACCTTTTCGTACTGGGACCCACTTTTTATAATGATACTCTATTGCAGCTATTTTCTTTTTTTCCCCTTTTTTATTATATAACCAACACACACACACACAATAAAAAAAATAAAATTTAAACCTAGAATTTACTACAAATTACTGCAAGCATAGCAATACATCACTTTCATAAAGACCAAGTGATTGCGCTAATCTTCACAAAACATGATAAAAGTCTTTCAGTCATTCTTAAAATAACCTGTCTCCACTTGCCAATCATTTACTTTTTTTTCAAATCCACAAACCATTATATCATTTTTCCCCCACCCAGTTAAGCCTCCTGCAGCCCTCCCCACAGTCTTTGTGCCATCCTAAGAAGGCTGGCATGTCTGTGCCCGGGCAAAGGGGCAGCAAGGCCAGCCCATGTCCATGCACTGGCCTAACTTTTCTTAGGCTGGCCTAACTTTTCTTTACAGCTCATTTGCAACAACCGGATGCTGGTTTGGATTTGAAAAAAACCACTGTGGTTTTTTGTTTTTAAAAATGTATTTATTGTCTAATGTTTGTACAGTAATATAGGTCACATTCTTTAAAAACACTTAATTTTTAAACAACCGCTTGACAACCCTGGTTTTTCCAGAGATGGGGTCTAAGCAGGACAGTGAGATTGTTTGAGTTGGCACAACTCCGTCTGCTGTCTAGAGGGGGCAGTCTAATGTCCAAAAGGGGAAAATGTGATGTCCTGTGACCTAGACCCTTCTTACCTGTCCTCTCTGTGATTCCTGCAGGGGTATGGCCTTGACCTTATTTCTTTCCCTTCTCCTCTGAGCACGTCCCTTTTGCCTTCTGACCACTGACCTGATTAAGGTGTGCATACCAAGGGCTCTGATGCCCCCGCCATCTTAAGCACACCTCCATGCACAGGGATGCAGCTGTAGGGCATTGCCTTTCAAGTGTTAGATGTACCTCTGATCCTAATCAGACGCTGTAGATATGCACTAGATGGAACTGTGAGTAAACCTTTCTTTTTATATCTTTACCAAGCCTCTGCCTCATGTGTCTTTTGTTAATAGCAGTCAGCCTGGGTGAGGGAGGTTCCCGTGAGGTGATGCCCTAAGGGGGAAATCCTCTGCTTGTTCTCTGCTTTCCTCCATCACCAATAAGAAATTTTCCAATAGAGATAAGGAGCACTCCTTTGAGCAGTACCTCTTTTGCTTCTCGTCTTCCAGTATGTGTGCTTTATTTTTACAGCCCTGACCCGAGAGGAAATTTGATAGGTGCAAAGGCATTTATGCCCTGAAGATCAAACAGGAGAAGGCAAAGATGTGGACTGCTATCGCTAAATGCTTAGCCCGTACCAAAGTCCACCCAGCCTGCTCTAGGACTCTGCTACAAGCACAAAGGGGCAAAAGCCTGCATCGGAAGAATTTCTCTCTGAGCAGCAGGCTTTGGCAACATTTATCGGGGACAGCACAGGCCGTTGAGGCCTTCAACATGAGCGCAGCCATCAAGACAGTGGAAGCCCTGGATGCGAATCAGTATATCTGTGTTTACTGGGAGGATGGAAGTAAGAGTCTGTATCCTTCTGTGTGGCTCCGAGACAATTGCCAGTGCCCTGACTGTTTCTTACACTCGGCGAAAGCACGCAAACTGCTTCTGGAAAACCTGGATGTCAATGTTGGAGCCAAGAATGTCATTTTAATGGAAGGAAAAAAGGTACCATTCTGGGTGAGGGGGTTTAGCAATAAGCCATTGTTTTCACATTAATAGATGAAGTTCAGTGTGTGGGACCATTGAATTGCATGCAAAATACTGCTTAAGCATCACACTGGAAGAGACATTAAATATGCAGTCTCCTTTATGTGCTTTTCAAAAAATAGCAGCTATGGGAAAGGGCCATACATATCAGAACCATGCACAGGTGATGGGGAGTTGGTGTCCCCTGTGCTGCTCTCTTGCTCAGATTACTCTCTCCAAATTGATGATTTGTCTCCGAAGGTGATATTGCACTTTGCATTTCTTGTACATATTGTTTCAGCAGCAGAAAAAATAACCATTGCTAACAAAAATGCATGCCTGGGGCACAATCCTAAGCAACTTTCCAGCACTGGCATAACTGTACCAGTGGGGCATGCACTGCATTCTGCAGTGGAACAGTAGTCAAGGAGGCCTCCTTAAGGGAAGTAAAGGGAGTGTTTGTTCCCTGATCTCAGAGCTGCATTGCCTTTACCCCGGTGCTGGAATGTTGCTTATATTAGGTTTGCACCCTTAGTTATATAGACTAAGATGTTTCTAAGAAAAATAAGCCTACAAAGCAAGTGAAATAGGTGTTAGATTTTAAGAACTGTGAGATTACGTTGATCAGCTGCCAGCTTATGCTTTTTTCTGTTTTCTGTAATAAGGTGTGCATATTATGGCCAGATGACCATACCAGTGAATTTGAAGCTGAGTGGCTGAAGAGAAGGTGTTTTTCTGAACAAGCAAGAGCAAACGTACAAGAAGAATTGTTTTTATCAGGTAGGGACTCATGTCATCTCTGTGACGCAGGTGTTAATGCTTGGTGTTTTGTTGCTGCCCCATGAGTGAAATGGCTGGAAGTCCCAGGCATGGAGCTCTGGAGGAACGTGAAAGCACAAAGGACTCTGCTTAGAGAATTAGATCTAGACCATCCTAGAACCCAGGGGTTCTCAAACGTTTTAGCACTGGAACCCACTTTTTAGAATTACAATCTGTTCAGGACCCACCAAAAGTTATGCCATGGCCAGAAGTGCCATCAATGTGATGTCAATTTCTTCTTTCTAAGAAAGCAGCAATAAGTTGGGTTATTTCTCAGTTTTTTTCCAATAGCAAATTGAATCAGAAAAAAAAATTCCCTTTACAACCTTGACACAAACAAAATAACCACACTGCCCTCTTCCTTTCCAGTGTCCCATCTTCCCATATTTTCAATAATGGCTGTGCTAGGTGCTGTACGACCCACCTGAAATTGGCTTGCAACCCACCTAGTGGGTCCTGACCCACAGTTTGAGAAACACTGTCCTATATACATTGTGTCATTTTGCTATTTGAGAACACCTTGTTGTTTTAGGCAAAGTTTCTAATGTTTCCAGTGTAGCTTGAACAAAAGAGGTAGTGTGAGTGTGACAGTATTGTACTAACAGCATTGTGCTCAAATTAGTAAGCAGATATCATGCTGTTATTTGGAGGGCAGTTTGCATTCTTGTTTCTCTGAGTTCTTGACATGGAAAAAAAATGCAACACACAGAAGCTATTTTGTTCTCTCGTCAGGGCTACAGTTCAGAAACCTGATTTTCTCCCAAGATGGATGAAGAAAACTGTTCATCAGCACTTTACTTGAATAATATAAACTGTCTCTGTTAACCTGGGCATTAACAGAGTGTTCTTAAACAGTTCCAAGAAAGTAAATGGTTACTTAAAGGGAGCAGGTTTTTTAGCGTTTTTCAGATTTTATACGCAGATGGAAGCTTGAATTACACAGTTCATTGGAGTACATTTTTTAGGCCGAGGGAGCCAAACATAGCCTCACAATGCTGATTTTCATCAGCTTACATAAGTAGGGAGAAAATGCCACAGTATCTTGACCGGTCTACATTGCAGGCGAACTCTGGCTAGGAGTAGGTGCTTAGTCACCATAAAAGCGTCTGAAACATCTGATAATGGCTTTCTGAAATCATATTTCACTCAGAGATGAAAATTTATAACTTTGCATGTCAGTTTTCCATAATTGCTATGTAAAAACAATACTCATCCTTGGTGCACCTAGAACAGTGGTATTCAAACTTTTTAGACCGGGACCCACTTTTTAGAATGGCACTTGGACCCACCAAAAGTGATGTCATTAATCTGGAAATAATGTGGCAGGAAGTGACATCATCCACCAGGAAGTGCTGTCATTGTAACATGTTAAAATGACACTCCTGAAACGCAAATGGCATTCTTGGGCTGCAGGAATTGTACAACCATGAAACATCCCTGACAGAAAATAAGATTAGGACAAAATATGTTGTAAAAGCAGTAAACTAAAAACAAAATAAAAAAAACCTCACTTGAAAATTAAAACTGACAACACTCATAAAAGGAATATAACAAGAGTAAGGGCTGCAGTTTCCAAGATGGCTGCTCCCAGCTTTCCACAACCCACCTGACATCAGGTTGCAACCTACTAAGTGGGCCGCGACCTACAGTTTGAATAACACTTACCTAGAATTTATGTACCATTTTTATTATTTATGTTATGTTATAAACCATAATATTCTTAGTTAATTATGTTTGCTAAAGAACATTTGTAACTGTGATTACAGTGACTTTTTAACATTCTTAATGGTTCTCAACATGCCTTTGTGAAGGCAACAACCTTTCTGAAAGCTGTCATTGTCTGTTGTGCACTCATTTTCCTAGCTCTGCCCCCACAGTCTTTTTGCAGGTTCCTATAGTGTTTCAAGCAGCACTTGGGCAAATAGGCAACCCAATTCTAATTAGGGCTAGGCTGCCCTTTTCAACAGCAGAACACAGCTCTGCTATTGTAAATAGTTATATGGGAGCCATTTTGGCGCCACCATTGCAAATGGTAGGGATGCCAGACACTTACCATCAGACCCAGCTATCTACACTACTGAAGGTAAACTGGTGAGGGGGCAGGGATCAGGCCTCCAGTGGGTGGGCAGAGAGTGGACATCTCTGCCAGTGTCTCTGCCAATATCCTCTGCTCAGCTTTGGCCTTAATGTGCCCCTTTGCCTCTACATGAAAATGTGCTAACTATAACAAGCTGGCACAGGCCTGAGTAGACATATAGGGGACCATGTGGGAGCAGAATAAGGTACATAAGCAATATGCAATTATGTTTCTGTTGCGTGGGAGGAGTAGTAGTATTTTCCTCCCTAATCAGGTGGCATCTTGGCTTGAGCTGCTCTTGGCTGTATTGCTTTAAATACAGCTCTTCCTCAAATAAGTGACCTCGCTTTGGTTCACCCAAGCTTCATCCGGCTGTGAAATTACTGTGCCTCCCTACCCGATATGCAAAATTCCCAACGGTGACCTGTCCATTCCTTGAACCTGCTCAGAGCAGATCTCACAGGGGGGGTTCTTGCAGGGGGATGCTGAGTCGAGACTTACTGGACACCCAGGAAAACGGCAAACTCCATGTTTGAATGTTCCTTTATGGGGGAAAAAGCTTCCCACATACTAAAAAAAAACAAAAAAACAAGAACTCTAACATGGCATCAAAGGGCTTTCTGCCAGATGTGCTTTATTTTGCATGTACTGTACAGTAGCCTTGGCCTCTGCCCAGGTTCAGTACTGATATCCACAGATACTAGATTCTCTCTTAAAAAACAGTTTTAAAAGTAAAAATCAGTACAAAAATCTGCTTTCCTAGCTTTGCACCACAAAATTGTACCATTTGCAGGGCAGCCGTCTGTGTTCTTGTAAGTCACTTCCAGATTGTGTGATGCCCTCTCTTGGTCCTGACCTGCTCCAGAATGCATTATCCAGAATGCAGAATGACCCAGAAGTGGCTTACAGGAGCATAGAAGACTGCCCTGGAAACAGTGCAGTTTTGCAACACAAAGGTAAAAGTTTCCCCACGACCAAATGGTCTAGTTGTGACCGATTGTAGGGAGCGGTGCTCATCTCAGTTTCTAAGCTGAAGAGCTGGCATTTGTCCAAGGGCAAGCTTCCGTGGTCATGTGGCCAGCATGACTATATGCCATGGTGCACGGAACGCCATTACCTTCCCACTGAAATGGTACCTATTTATCTACTGGCATTTTTAGGTGCTTTCGAACTGCTAGGTTGTCAGGAGCTGGGACAAGCAACGGGAGCTCACTCCATTGCGTGGTCTCGAACTCCCAACCTTCCAGTCAGATAGCCCAGCAGCAGCAGTTTAACCCGCAGCACCACCACATCCTTCAACACATAGATAGGGAAGGCTATTTTCTTACTGATTTTTACTTTTTAAATTGTTTCCAAAATGAAACTTCTGCATCTGTGGATAGTGAAATCCATAGATGCCAGACCCATAGATAAGGTGGGTCCACTCTACTCTTCAGTCACTATAGTTATTCTACTGTTGGGCAGATATTGTCCGGGGGTGGGGTGGGGTGGGGTGGGGAACATGATACAATCATTTTCCTAATGAATGCTGCATTCTTGAGGAATGAGAAGCCTTGAGTTCATTGAGAAGCCTGCAGGTCATGCAGTCCCCTGGAAAGGTCCCCCACCTCATTTTCATAGTGCATAGATCTGTTTTTCATCAGCAGTGACAAAATTGGTTGTGAAAGTCATGAATGAGCTCTATTGGACTTGCTTCTGAAATCTAAGCTAGTAAAGGGTCCTGCAAATTGTTTGAAAAATAAACACATTTTCAATGCAGCTGTTTCAGAGCTGCCTTGGAAGCGAGGAGTCAGGCTGTCAGAGCATTCACGGCCCGCCTTTTTAACATTTCTTCAGCAGCTCCATTTTCATAACTTGTAGCCAGCCTTCAATCCTGTCTTGCAGTAGAAAAATAGAAATTATATGGCGTGTGGTTAAATAGTGGAAACCGTGGACCAGGCTGAAATGGTAGAATAATGAATAACGTGAGTGGGCTGGTTTACCACCAGGAAACACTGGCAAAGAATGCAGTCCCTGTTTAGAGCTGATGCCTAATAGATTTTCAAGCTGTAGTTCCCCTTGAAGTAAAAGAAAAATGTTCCCTGCTGATCAGTGAAGGAGAGGATGTTTTAATGAGAGGGGGGGATTATTGTTGTAAATCAAGTATAATCTCCGGTGATATACCATCCACTGTTGAAAGATTCACCCCAGTTGAATAATTCCTTATGGCTCAAGATAATGCCAGATCCCATCGACATCACCGTTGTATTGTCATATGTATCAGCCATATGGCCTGTGGGACCTGTCATTATCTCCAGCTTCCAGCCAGGACTGGCAAGCTCTTGGATATGGTGTCTGTCGGTGTAGTGGGTAGTGTGAGTTTTAGATGGGAGGGACTCGGGTTCAAATCGCTGTGAGAGAGTGGCATGCAGAAGGGTCAGCTAGAGCTGGATTACATCTTGAGCACCAACCACAGCTGCTGTGAAAGCCCAGAGCACGGGCAGGATGGCAGCTGCATTTGGGCAGAAAACTTCTGGTGAACTGATGGTTCGGTGAGTTCCTCTCGCAGAACAGTGCTATTAAAAAAAAACCCATTGAAAAATGGTGGTTTAGAACAAGGGTCTCCAAACCCTGGCCTGTGCGCCGGATCCCAGTTTGGAAAAACTGCTCCCCCGCGTGAGTGGTGCTTACCGTTCTGGGCAAGCACGGCTCTGTTTTTCAAGCAGAATTGGTGGCAGGGCAGGCACGCTCTGAACAGTTGCGTCTGTGCCTGGATGTCCCGGAAGGCTGTGCAGCAGAAACGGTAAGCACCGCTGCACGGAACGGTAAGCACCGCTCAGGACGGGGAAGGGGTTATTGGAATGCAGTGGTCGCGGGTTTGGTGACCACTGGTTTAGATTAGCCTTCCTGTATAAACTGCCTTGAACACTGTGTAATATTAAATACAAAAGTCAATAGAAAGTCTTTCTACCTAAATGTAGCAAAGGAAGAGGTGAGACAGTACTGCCCACTCCATCAGCTCTGCTGGGACAGGTCGAATTGGTTTCTTTAATCAATCAGTCAGTCAACAGGTACTTATATACCGCTTTTCAACACGAAGTTCACAAAGCAGTTTACAGGCAAATAGTAATAATAATAAAATTAAATGGCTCCCTGTCCCAAAGGGGCTCACAATCTTAAAAAAATGCAGAACGCCACCAGCAACAGCCACTAGAAAAGACACTGCACAGAGGTTTAGCAGCCATCTACCTGGTCATTATGTAATATTGAAAATGTAAGTACTTGAATTGGCTTTTTTCTCTCTTCTCTCCCTTTCCCTCCCTTTTCCCTTTGTATTACTGTATGAACTTCCTTCTCTTTTGGCCGTAGTTTCAAGAGCAGATGATTGGGTATGAAAATGGTTGGTGCCTTCAATGTAAGTTTGGTCAGTAATGAGCTTTAAAGCAGACAAACCCCAAGGCAGAGCAGAATCTGTCATCTATAGCTAGCCAACAAATACTGTTTTTTCCAGCTCTAATCTAAACAATTTTAGAAAGTGTTTATCATTGTGTCTCTTATACTGTCCTGCAGGACGAAGTTATTCTACTTGTCAGCTAGTTTATTCCTTGCTCAAATAGCAAAAGCATCTGTTCTGCATACCAGCTTGAACGGGTATTTGCAAAATTCTTTCCAGCGCTTGGAAGGCATTTGTTGGACTGAACAGAGGAAGCCTGTTTGTTCATTGTCACCTTAAATAACTTGCTTTCACCTCCACATCGGCAATGATTTTTCATGCTGTAAGCAGTATTCTAGGTGAGAAGATTCCATAATACCAATAGGAAAGTTATTAGCTGTCATCTTGGTGGGTGGCCCTGAAGTCAGAGAAGTAGGGTTGCTTCTAGTGCCCAGTGGAGCTGTGGTTGGGCAACAGGCACAACAATATTGTCATAAGCCAATCTCTGCCTCCTTTCAGGTCTCTCTCTCTCTCTCTCTCTCTCTCTCTCTCTCTCTCTCTCTCTCTCTCTCTCTCTCTCACACACACACACACACACACACACACACACACACACACACACACACCATTTCCAGAATGGTGACTTTTTGTCATGCGTAGAACAAGCTACAAATCAGGAAAATGAAGTTGGTGTCTACACATTCTTGTTACCTTTCAAGTTGTCGGCCCTGTTGGGCAAGGGGCGCCTGTCACTGTGGCAGCCGACATTAGGCTGTTGTGAGAGGTATCAACTGAAGCTGGCAATGGGCATGTCTGGGCTCCCTCAAGCCTCCTGAGAGATCCAGTAGCCTCAGAGATAGGCAAGTGGGAGGGGGTTCCTTCACCCCCCCCCCTTTAAACAGCAGGTGCAGATCTGAACAGCCCCATTGGGATGACTGGCACCTGCCTCAGGGTAAGGGGACAAATGTCCCTTTGCCCTGTAGAGGATCCCATGTAGTTCCAACCTACATTGGATACAGCAGAGGCCAGTCAGCCTGCCTGTTCCAGCGCAGGTTAGGAGTATACTGTAAATAATATTTCAGAAACCTCTGTTTATAGAATTTGCTTGGTAATTTCCTCATTATAGTCAAGGTAGTTTCTTCTCCAAAGTAGCTGTTTTCTAAAGGTGAAAGAATGTTCTCTGGTGTGTGTTATGTGTGTGCGCGCGCGGGTGTCTTTTGAAACAACCGAACCATATTGAGTCCAGCACTTAGAACACCAAGGAATATGTGCTGGAATAGATTTGCTGAGGAATTTAATAAGGTGTGATTACATTTCTCGTCAAGGATCACACTGTGTTTTTTGTCTTCCCTTTTGGGAAACTCAGCAGCTTGTCAGTCATTTCCCATCTTCTTAGAAACACAAGGTCAGATATGAGGATGGTCTGTGCGGATGGTTTGCATTAGGATGTGTGTGATGTGTTTCTTGGACTCTCCTGCTAACAGGCCTAAGCCAGAGGAATCAGACATGCTAGTTGTGGTTGGAAAGTGCAAACTCTGCAAATGTGGAAAATTGTTGCTACTGCTCTAAGTAGTCAATTCAGGGCAGCTTTTGCTGACTGCACTGTGATGTGTACCTGCCATAAGATATATACACATGTGGAATAACAAAAAAACCTTTTTAAAAATATTGGATGCCTTCTATTTCGGTTTAAAGGGGGGAGGCTAAATCCATGCCTTGAAGCCCCACAGAGGCTGAGGATTTTCACATATATGATTTTTGCCCAATAGAGCCTCCTGCTTAATAGCTAGTATTGGCTTAATAGCTTAATAATTGAATTGGAGCCCTTTTCTCCTGCCATGTCATTACTGGATTTAGGAATGTTCTGTGGACACAGTCCAGCCACGTAGCTGCATATCAGGGTCTTTCACTTGCCTGCGGGGTTATCCTCTGAACATACAAATGCTGGAGCTGGACTCCCAAGAAGATGCCTTTGCATTCATTATGTGGAGTGGAATCGGTGTGTTGGAAGATCCTGGGCAAAATTCAGGGAATCATGGCATTTACAAGACCACCCATATACTTCCAAGAAGGTACAAGTAGCCATTTCAAAAACTTTCCACTGCTTGACCTGAAGTTTGCAATCTACTGTGAATAGCTTATTTGATCTTTCGGGATTGCAGCCCACAGCCTTCTAAGTACATAAGCTAAGGAGGTCCAAAGCCGTGTTAGCCAGTTTGAACTTCAAAATATTAACCCTTTGTTACTCCTTTTTTATTATTGAGCTATCTAAGTCTGTAATGTACAATTGCAAACTGGAGGTGTGTTTACCTTTAAATATACCAATCTAGCTGGTAACAGAAGTAGCTGTTCCCACCCATTTCACACATGGCTCTTTTTTGCTCACCTTTCTCCTCCGCATGTAAACACTTGCTTCTTCTGACAGATAAGATGGAGAAAAGGACTAGGGGAAGAATGGGAAGGAACAGCCATGTGCAGCCTTCTTGATTGGTGCAAAAGCATGTAAAAGTAAATGCTAATGTTCCAGATTGCAATCTGGAAACCCTAGCAAGTAGATGTAATTTGCATTGTAAAAGTTAGTTTAATAAATGTCTTCATACATTTGCTAATCCAGTGGTTCTCAAAACGTTTTAGTACCAGGACCCGCTTTTTAAAATGACACTCTACTGCACTGGTTCCCAACCTGTGGTCTAAGGACCACAGGCGGTCCATGAGACCCTGAGAAGTAGTTTTTGAGGTCACCCCCCCCAAAAAAATCACACACCCCAAATCAACCCCCCCCCAAAGATTACCTTTGATCACTTTCAGCAGCTCAACAAGAAGTGGCATGGCCCATAAAACAGTGGTTCCCAAACTGTGGGTTGGGACCCACCAGTGGGTTGCGAGCCACTTTCAGGTGGGTCACAAAGCACCTAGAGCAGCCATATTGAAAATATGGGAAGATGGGATGCTGAAAAGGAGGAGGGCTATGTGGGTTTTGCTTGTGTTAATGTTGTAAATAGGCTTTTTTCTTTCTGATTCACTTTGCTACTGGAAAATGGTTGAGAAATAACCCAACTGATTATTTATTTATTTATTTATTTATTTATTTATTATTAAATTTTTACCCCGCCTTTCCGCCCGAAGGCACTCAAGGCGGCATTACAAAATCAAAGTTAAAAATACATCATAATTAAAAACAGTAATTAAAAACAATATAAAAATACAATATAAAAATAACAGTCATCCCATGGATCATAAAAAACAAAAATATAAAAGAATACAAGAATACAAAGACCAGCCAGCCTGTCAGCAACTAAAAGCCTTTTGAAATAAAAAGGTCTTCAGCCCCCGCCAAAATATCGCCAAAGAGGAAGCAGTTCTTAACTCCAAGGGGAGGGTATTCCAAAGCTGGGGTGCCACCACCAAGAAGGCCCTATTCCTGGCCGCCACCCCTCTCACCTCTCCTGGTGGCGGCACAGTCAAAAGGAGCCCCCCCAGATGACCTCAGAGCACGGGTAGGCTTATATGGGAGGAGGCGGTCCCTCAGATACCCTGGGCCCGAGCCGTAAAGGGCTTTAAAGGTCAAAACCAGCATTTTGAATTGGGCCTGGAACAGAACCGGCAGCCAGTGTAGTCGCCGAAGCAACGGCTCGACAGAGTCAAACCGATGTGCCCCAGCAACCACCCGAGCAGCCGCGTTCTGTACTAGTTGTAATTTCCGGACCGTCTTCAAAGGCAGCCCCACGTAGAGCGCATTGCAATAATCTAATCTAGATGTCACTAGGGCATGGGTCACTGTGGCCAGGTCCGCACAGCTCAGGTATGGTCACAGCTGGCGGATCAGCCGAAGCTGATTACTGCATTCTCAGGAAAACAATAAGCTCAGGTGTCACAATGATGGCACTTCCAGCATGACATCACTTCCAGCGAGTCCCACACAGATTGTCATTCTAAAAAGTGTGTCCTAGTGCTAAAAGGTTTGAGAACTACTGCCATGAAGTTTTTAAGTGTTACCAGAAGTGCCCTTTCTAAGGTCTCTATATCTGCCATCAGGCATGCAGGCGGCACAACCTCAAGGTATGGTACCCAGGGACTTCACAAGACCTTTTAAAAAGGTGATGGAGAAAGAAATAATAGTTTTAATTCATTGTACAGATGCAGGAAAAAAACACCAGCAAGTCACTGGAAAAGATGCTATGCTGGATTGAATAAGGAGAGTTGCTCTCCTCCTGCTAAATATCAAAGGACTTACACTTGAAAAAGTCCTTCTTTCTTTGGTTAGAAGTGGTTTAGCAGCCCTAATTGTGCTTCACTGAAGTACCAAATTTGACGGCTGCATTTGCCAAAACAGCTGTCTTTGTGGTCCTCCCCATGTGATTCTTTCAGGCACTTTACTCACACTAACAACGAGCTGTTGCAGCTGCCACAGATAGAACTGGTTTGGAAGGCGGTGACAGCATTTCCAAAACTCTACATGAATTGAAATTCACCACATCCCCACTAAGAGCTGAAATTAGGTATGTGCTAACTCTGGAATGTGCTGAGCTCCATGGACTCAGTTTTATGTGTACCAGTAGCCTATTGCTGTGGTTCCCAAACTGTGGGTCGCAAGCCAATTTCAGGTAGATTGCAATGCACCTAGAGCAGCCATATTGAAATATGGGATGCTGGAAAAGGGGGAGGGCTGTATGCAGTGATGTCATCTGGTAATGAAGAATGGGAACTCTGGGCGGGACTTACGAGTGATTGGCAGCCTGTCTGTTCCGTTCCGTGGCTGCCCTGACCTCAGGGGGGCTGCCCCCGGTTGGCACGCCCCACCGCTGCTCGCCCAGGCACCTGGCGCCCCCCCCCCACTCATCCCCCCGGCGAGCACATCTGTGTGGTAGGCTCTCTGACTCCAAGAATGGTCCAAATACACTTTACACTGTCCCTTGAGCCAACCAAACTTTGCTGGCCTAACTTGTGCCAGCCTTACTTCAGGTTAGGATTGTGCTCTCAATTGTTATTAAGATGTTGGTATACAGCATGATTTCTGAGTGCCTGTCATGATATTCTGCGTGCAGCACCTGTGACATTTCCGCTATCAAAAGCAACAGGCCTCATCACCAAATGCCGACACAGCATTTGTCATCATTGTTTTGTTTTGAGATTTTTCAGAAAACTCTTTCCAGTATGAGCACCGTACTGCTGCATCAAATATTCATGTCTGCAGCTCTAGACGAGGGAACAAAGTGCTCATTCCTCTGCAGTGTCTCACCCAGTTGACAGCCTTGGCTTGTTGGTACTCTGTTCTACTTTTGAAGACTGTACACTTACCTAGCTATGGAGACTGTAAGTCTCATTTGGGCTGCAGCTGTGAAATTGGCACAGCATTGCGCATGTTGACACCATTTCACACATCATGTTTTCTCCATGCATGGGCAAGGCCAAACAAGTAACCTTTTGTGGTCTTTTAACAAGTCTGCAGGCAAAAGAAGTGCAACTGGCATGGTGTTCATTTCAGGTTTCTTGGGCCATGATAACCTAGAAAGCTGCCTTATATGGAGTCAGACCATTGGTTCATCTAGCCTAGCCTTGCTAACCAGCAGTTGCTCTCCAAAGTCTAAGGCTCAGGTCTTTTCATACTTGATCTTTTTAGCTGGAGATGCCAAGGAATGGAGCCAGCATGTGGCTCTTAGCAATAATGGAGACAAGTCTAATAGAAAAAGTGAATGAACTGATAGAAGAGTCCATGCACTTTTTCTGCCAGCCGAAGTCACTTCTGATATCAGAGCCAGACTGGGAGAAAAGTGTCCGGGTTGATGGACTTCCAGGATGATGGCTTGTGTGGTTTACTAGTTACTCCCCTTACCCATGTTGTAAGAATTATTTTCTATGTCTCATTGTATGTAATCAGGGCAGACATTCAAGGAGTGCACATTCATTGTGGATGGATCTGTCAATAGCTACCAATTGTGATGGCCGATATACTCTCTTCTGGTTTAGCATCTGTCTACCTGAATGCCAGTTGCAGAGGAGCAATGGTGGGAGAGAAATATGCCTTTCTCTCCTGTCTGCAGACGTCCCGGAGGCAGTGGTGGGGGGAATAGAATGCTGAAATAGCTGGGTCTTTGGACCGATAATGCAGAGATGTTCTTATGACACAGGAACAATAAACACAGCTGCGCCCATCACGTCTATGGCCCTGACTCCACCCTCCAAAGACTGGGGGGGGGATGCTTCATCTGTCTCAACCTTACTGCTTGCTTACCAGTGAAACAATTGGCAAAGGTTACTTAAAAAATTCCCTTGGCTGTCTGTGTTTGTAATAGCCTGTTTCCTAAAATGGAAAAGAGAAAAATTCCTATAAAGTCACGTCACTTTTTGGGTCTCTCTCTTCACTTGTGCGAGCACATACAGCCCAAGCTCCCAAATTTAGCTTAATTGCTTCTGTTGGGCTTTGGTGTCTGCGCTGCTGTTATGCAACTGCTAGTTTATGAAGGATAGTTGAATGACGCTTTCTGTGCTCTTCATGTTCCAGCAGCAGTTGGATGAGACTCTAAACAAGTGGTTCCCCAACTGTGGCTCACTTTTTTTGTGGTTTGTGAAACCAATAGCATAGATTGTACATAAAGAGTTAAACAATCTGCTACTGGGGGGGGGGGCGCACTGCTGCCCAATCACCATAATAGCCACAGAGGCTTGATTGGCAAAGTGGCTCCTTTTTTAGTTCTGACCCAGTGCTAAAAGGTTTGGGAACCACTGCTCTAAACTATCGTTTTACCCCTGCTAATTGAGCAAAGGAATGACTTTCAAAGTGGTGCCCTCTTAAATTTAGCTGGGGGAGAGCAACTGCCCCTTTTTACCCTAGCACGACGTCTTTTCCAGAGGCTATTGCTGGTCTCTTCTGTATTTGTTTTTTGTAGATTGCGAGCCCTTTGGGGCAGGAAACAATTTCATTTATTTTACTATGTAAACTACTTTGTGAACTACTCCCCTTGAAAATCAGTATACAAATATTCTTATTAATGTCTATTTTAGGGGAAATTTGAACTGTCACACCCATTGCTGAAAGTGAACTGGGCAAAACACGGGATGGGGAATTGGGGAAGCACATGATTGGGGCTTCAAAGTTCTGCTCAATTAGACCAATTGTCAGTCAGTCAACAGGTACTTATATACCACTTTTCAACACGAAGTTCACAAAGCGGTTTACAGGCAAATGGTAATAATAAAGTTAAATGGCTCCCTGTCCCAAAAGGGCTCACAATCTTAAAAAAAAAAAGGCAGCCCACCAGCAACAGCCACTAGAAGACTGTGCAGGGGTGATGAGGGACAATTACTCTCCCCCTGCTAAATATAAGAGGAACACCACTGGAAAAAGTGCCTCTTGCCCAGTTAGCAGGGGTAACTGCCCCAGCAGTTAGCAGGTAATTGTCTGCCCCAGCCACCAACTATTTGCTACCATAAGCTTCTTGGACACCTACGAGCATGGCATGGCGGTGGCAGCAGCCTTTTTGTCGTTTGTGCCAAGTATCTCCTGTTCCCTCTGCAGCCAGAGGCCTGTGCCTTTTGCACTGTCGCTTAAACCACTTCAGGTGGGAAGGAAAAAACCTCTGGAACAAGACTGAATTGGGGTGCCCTTTGACTAAAGAAGGGAATTTACAATCAGAATTAGGGGAATTGGTTTGGGTGGTTTTGTAACTCAAAATGCAAATGGCCTTTCAGACTCAGTTTAAATCTTTGTGTCAGTTTATGCAATAGGCAGCGTTATGTACACACTTCAAAAGAGCAAAGTTCTTTCTTGGTAAGCTTCCCAAGTATGACGTTTGGAACTCACCCTCCCTATGCATTAATAATGAGAGGTTTTTCCCCCCTTTTGGCAGCTGTGAACCGCAAGAGACAGCTCAGCTGCCTTGTATCGTAGAAGGCTGGGAGAATGCCACAGCAGCGCTGTGAGGGAGCCCTCTTTTGGTTTAGTTCTTCAGCTTTGAATGTCCTGATGGCAAATGGCTGCAGCTTTGTTAGTTGGGAAAGAGGGTAGCAACTGTCTTTCAGGGAGTAGTTGCAGCCACGTGGCATTTTTATGGGGGAGACCAGGAGCTGAATGTGTGACATCTTCCACATTAGCACATGATGCCGATTTTCAGACCTTTCCGGGGAAGGCTTGGATTCCTTTAGAACACTGGCTTCCCGTCGGGAGGTTATGATCCCCAAGGGCATGTGATTTTCCTAGGGCCATGGCGAGCTGGGCACCACCATCTTGAACAGCTTGGCTAGGCAATGGCCCTAGGTAATGGAGAGAGTACTCAGGAATATCCTACTGTCCTCCGCAACAGCATACAGATTCAATAGTGGCTTCACTGACAATAGGAAATTTGACGTCTCTAAGACAGTTTTTCTAGATGCATAAACAACTTCAAAATGACCAGGTAACCTCAGGTAAGCTGCTCCCTCTAAGCCTCCTCTCTCAGCTGCAGTATGGAGACATAATAATACTGGCCTCCACAGCTGGTCAGTCTTCTGCTCTTCCTCCACACTCCCTCCTCCTACCCACCAGTCTAGACTTTTTAATCCCTCTGTCTCCACACAGTGGCAGACAGAGTGAATGGAAAATATGGACTTAGAGCAGTGCCTTAGAGCAGCTAGTCATGGAGCCCACCAGAGGACAGGTGACTCTGGATTTAATATTGTGTGGTACACGGGACCTAGTTAGGGATGTAAGTGCTACTGAGCCATTGGGGAACAGTGACCATGCTGCGATTGGTTTCGCCTTGCATGTTCAGGTAAAGAGTGCAGAGCAAATCTGACACAAAAACTCTCTCGACTTTCAAAGGGCTGATTTCCCTCAATTGAGGAGG
Organism: Lerista edwardsae; assembly: GCA_029204185.1. Lineage (NCBI taxonomy): Eukaryota > Metazoa > Chordata > Lepidosauria > Squamata > Scincidae > Lerista > Lerista edwardsae. Next base: position 782,598 of record JAJKFI010000189.1, on the reverse strand, counting down.
CTAGTTAGAAAGAAATTGAAAGGGAAGGTAAAAAGAGTCCAGTCTCTCCAGGCTGCATGGAGGCTGTGTAATATAACAGTAGTAGAGGCCCAGTGGATGTGTATACCACAAAGAAAGAAGGGCACAACTAAGTCCAGGAGGGTGCCTGTACTGCATGGCTGACGAATAAAGTGAGAGAGGCGGTAAAGAACAAGGAAGCTTCCTTCCAGAAATGGAAGTCTTGCCCAAATGAAGAGAATAAAAAAGAACATAACTCTGGCAGAAGACTTGTAAGAGGGTGATACGGGAGGCCAAGAAAGACTTTGAGGAACACATGGCCAGCAACATAAAAGCTTCTTCAAATATGTTAGAAGCAGGAAACCTGCCAGAGAGGCGGTTGGCCCGCTGGATGGTGAGGGAGGGAAAAAGGAGATAAAAGGGGACTTGGAGATCGCAGAGAAATGAAATGAATTCTTTGCGTCCGTCTTCATGGCAGAAGAAATTGGGCAGATACTGCAGCCTGAACAGCCCTTCCTAACTAAGGAATTAAATCAGATAATGGTTAATAAAGAAGATGTTTTAGATCAAATTGATAAATTACATATAAATAAGTCACCAGGCCCAGATGGTATACACCCAAGGAACTAAAGAACGAAGTTGCTGACCTCTTAACTAGAGTATGCAACTTGTCCCTTCAAACAGCCACGGTGCCAGAGGAGTGGAGGATAGCCATTGTCACACCAATCTTTAAAAAAGGAAGAAAGGGTGACCCTGGAAACTACAGGCCGGTCAGCCTAACATCTGTTCTGGGTAAGATGGTAGAAAGCCTCATCAAAGATAAAATCCTAAAACACGTAGAGGAACAAGTATTGCTGAAGGAAAGTCAGCATGGCTTCTGTCAGGGTAAGTCTTGCCTCACGAACCTTTTGGAATTCTTTGAAAAGGTCAACAGGCACGTGGATGTGGGTGAACCTGTGGATATCATATACCTGGATTATCAGAAGGCGTTTGACACAGTCCCCCACCAAAGGCTGCTGAAGAAACTTCACCGTCAGGGAATAAGAGGGCAGGTCCTCTTATGGATTCAGAATTGGTTGAGGGCCAGGAAACAGAGAGTGGGGATTAATGGGCAATTTTCACAATGGAGAGAGGTGAAAAGCGGAATGCCCCAGGGATCTGTCTTGGGGCCGGTGCTTTTCAACTTGTTCATAAATGACCTGGAGACAGGGATAAGCAGTGAGGTGGCCAAGTTGGCGGATGACACAAAATTTTCCAGGTGGTGAAGACCAGAAGGGATTGTGAAGAGCTCCAGAAGGATCTCTCCAAGTTGGAGGAATGGGCAGCAAAATGGCAGATGTGTTTCAATGTAGACACGTGTAAAGTGATGCCAGCTGCACTCCCTTGCACTTGGCACTCTGAAGTTAAAGGCAGTTCTCCCCTCTAGACCAGACCTACTGCCCCTTTACTCGATGTACTAGTAATGCCTGTACTAAGTAGCATTAGGAGTTTATGCTATAGTCATTCTTTTGTACTCTATTCCAGTGCTGCTTCTGTTAGTCTCCATTCCATCTAGCAGCAGTCAACTAATATCCTAGCAGGGTATCAGCTAATATCTGAGCAGAGTTGGGGCAAAACCATCAGGAAGAACTTGGGGACTGGAATCTTGATTCCAGTTTTTAGTAGTGAAATTGAAATGTTTAAAGCATTTAATTGTTCTAATTTGTACAGAACGCCAGTACTGGGGTTCGGATCTACAGCTCCCAACTATGACATTTGAAGAGGTGTTGCACAGTGATGAAAGTGCCTATAGGTGGCTGGTCACCTTGAAGAAGGTGGGGATTGTGTTGCTAACTGGAGCTGCTGCTAGACGGGGAGAGCTGCTCAAACTTGGAAGGCGGATTGGTTTCCTTCGCCTCACATTTTATGGGTAAGTTATAGACTTTTAGTGTTCTTACTTTTTCGGCATGATCTAATCCCCTTTTGCTGAGGGGAGGGGCTAATTGATTTGGAATGTTCTGTACTTTATTGGGGATAAAGCAACCAGAAAAGATTACAGTGAGCATAAGAACATATGAATAGCCCTACTGGATCAGGACAGAAGCCCATTTGCTCCAGGATCCTGTTTCCAATGGTGGCTCTCTGCCTGCCTTTGGGAAGTTCACTAGCAGGAGGGAAAGGCAGACTACTCCCCCAATATTGTTCCTCTGCAACAGTTAAGCCAGCAAAGTATGACTGGCACAAGGGCCACCATAAAGGACATTTGGACCACTTTCAGAGTCAGGGAGGATGGCGCACTTCTGTGTGCTGGCCTCTCTGACTCTGAGAGTGGTCCAAACGTGCTTTACGGTGTTCCTTGTGCCGGCCAATCTTTGCCGGCCTAACTCCAGGTTAGGATTGTGCTCTTAGTCTCTCATCAATCAATTTTATTAGAGAAATGAAATCTCCCATCAAATGAAATTTTACAGTGAGAGAGGGAGAAAATGTTCTCTGTATCCACCCATTTGGCATCATGCATCAGTCATGTCCTCCCTTACAGCCCAATCCTAACGAAAGTTCTCCACACTGATGCAGCAGTGCCATTGTGGCTTGTGCTGTATCCTTCAGGAGAACGCAGTCTGGCAGTCTTCTTGAGGTAAGGGTCATTTTGTCCCCTCGCTCCGGGGAAAGCCCCAACCATGACAGCGGAGAGAAGACACCCCACATCCAAATGTTAACCATCTCTAATTATGCCATTTTCCTCAGTTGTAGTTTTTACTTTCTTCTGAAAGCCAGACAAGCCAGGAAATCCAGGGGCTGTCAGCCACAGACAACCCTTAATGTTTTTTGTCCTCCCTTAACTCAGATAATAACAATTCCAGCAAAGCATCCCTTTTGTTCTGAGCACTTCAGTTTGGAAGTTAGCAGTGTGGGAAACAACAAATGTCTCTCCTCCTTTGTCTGAAACTATTTAAAATAAATCGAGTATATATATCTTTTTTTCCAAGGGTTTGGCTGGAAGATCTACATTCCTTCCAGATTAGAACACAGAAGCAGCAGTGATCTACTCCGGACTGATAATGCTTTTGTAGGCTGCCACATGCACATTGTATTGGCATATGCAGTACTGGCTAGGCACCATGCAGGGTTGGGTGGGGCTTATGGCCATCCAAGTGGTTAACTTCGAGAATGAGGATGAATAAAACTGATACTTCTCTCTTATTAGGCAGTTGCTCTAATGAAGAGAGATATAATAGCTGGGTTCATGAGCTGGTGCAGCCTTTGTCCTGATGAGCTTCCCTGTCCCCTTTTGCCCACTAGGGGAGAAGACTGAAAGTATTCATGGTTTGACACAATTTGGGGGACTGTGGTTTGTTGAAGCTACAGTCATTTAGGGCGCAGTCCTAACCTGGAGTTAGGCCAGCACAAGTTGGCTGGCACAAAGGCTACCGTAAAGTATATTTGGACCACTCTCGGAGTCAGGGAGGATGGCGCATGTCTATGTGCTGGCCTCTCTGACTGCGAGAGTGATCCAAACATACTTTACAGCGTCCTTTGTAAAGGACTTTACCCAAATTTGGTAAACTTTGCTGGCCTAACTGTGCCAGCCTAACTCCAGGTTAGGATTGCGCCCTTAGCCAGACAAGCCAGAATCTAATTCCCGATTTGATACTCTGGCTTTGTTAGAAACGATGGCTTGAGCAAATCTCGGTTTCCTGCGTTCAAAGGAAATGAGAAACTGCAGGCCGTATCGAACCAGGAATGGAAGCTTTAAATCTCCTTTCTGTGCAGATGAGCCTGAGGTGTGCCCGCAGCAAAAAGGTTCATTGGTGGACTTGAAAAATACAGACTGAACAAAAGTGAAGCACATGGGTTGGGGAAACTCAAAGATACGGTATTGACAACAAGACCCTTTAGGCCCTTCCACAGGACATTTTCCTGGCTTGCAAATCCCTCTTGTAATTGCTTTTGATCCCCACAATGAATGAGATATGTCCCCCCCACCCATTGCGGATCCATGTGGTTGGCAGAAACTGGTGTGAGGCCAGTATGGGTGATACAGTCTGACATGTATCTAATAGAGTAGGAAGGTTTCCAGGCTTTCCAAGGCAAGTACCTTTTCCTGTGAAACCCTCCCATGAGCACTGCTGAGTTGACCAGGGAAGAATGGGTGCAGGATCAGAGATGCTGACAAACTGCTGGGCAAGAATCTGGGAAGATCAGCCAGTGAGGTTCCCCGTCCTCGGGAGATACAGAGTGCAATCCTAAGCTGTGCCGGTGCAGGCAGGCCGGTGGACCTGCGCCATATTCAGCGCACCTTGGGACTATGCTGGAGCCTCCACAGGGCAAACTCAGCTGGTGCAGGACTTTCGTGGCAATGCAGGGCCAACACAAGCAGCTTGCATCGGCCCTAGGGTGCCCTTGGACTGAGCCCACAGGTATGGGATTCCAGACCTGCCTGATACCCACTGATATCAACAGAGCTCCTGAAGGCACTTTGTCACATAACTGAAGACAAATTGGTTCAGAACGTCTGTGTACTTTTTGAACTGTTTAAAAGGGAGGTTATTCCTGTTTACCGTGTGTGTGTGCTGGTGTTATGTGTGTAGTGTTGACTTAGAACCTGAAAGTTGAAATGTGGGCAAAACAGGACTAAAGGTTCTCTTTTCTTTATGGTGGAATCATCTTCTCAGACTCATTCTTGTAAGCAAGGAAACATGCATTTAGAGTGACATCTTCTTGAACACTATTCAGTTTTCCTCAAACTGTTGTGAGGTATTCATGATTTGACCTTTCTCAGTGACCTGCTAATTTGGACGGTATTGTGCAACAGAATTTTTTAGTTGGAAGGTTTTTGGGATGTGGGTGTGTGCGTTCAAAACTGTAATAAACTCTGGATAAAATGATTGTTTTTACAGAAAGTCAGCGGAAGGATGATACAATTTCCAAATTAAGATGTAGCTTTTGCCAAGCAAGAGACACCGAATTTAATAAGCCAGGTGCCTGAGCAGGATAAGCAAAGTCTCAGCAGTCTCACTAAACGGGACATCCCAAGACTCTTTGTGAGAAGCCAGACAACTGATGTAAAGCCAACATGTTTTTTTTTATAGTGAAGATGTTTCCATAGTGACCAGAATTTCCTGTGCAGGTGGATGAGGAAGGTACTTGGCCAATAAAATCCAAAATCTAAATCTAAAATCTAATCTTAGGCTGTTGCTGCCATTTTAACCATCAACTGACCAAGGATGCTCTCCTCTGCACACTTTCTGAGAGTAAGTCCCATTGAACACATTTGGACTTATTTCTTAAGGTTGTGCTTCAAGACTTTCCCACTTCTCTTCTTTTAGAAGAGAATGAGCGTGCAATCCTAACCTGGAGTTTGGCCGGTTCAGTGAGCCCAGCAAAGTTTGCCCTGCACAAGGGCCACTGTGAAGCACGTTTGAACCAGTCTCTGAGTCAGGGAGGATGGCACAGATCTGTGTGCTGGACTCCAAGAATGGTCTAAACATACTTTATGGGGTCCCTTGTGCCGGCCAGACTTCGTTGACCTAACTTTGCCGGTCTAACTCCAGGTTAGGATTGAGCCCTGAGATGCACAAAATCTTATTTTCAGTATTTCCAAGGCAAGTATTTCAAAGCAAGCATGTCTCCAGTATCCCTCTTCATTGAACTTCTCTTTTTGTTTTTCAAACAATTGGAGAAAAGACTGCAACTTGTAGCAGAAGATGTGCTTTGAATGCTAACTTCAATCCCTGGCATCTCCTGGTAAGGACTGAGAGAAACCCTCCCTAGGGGTCTGAGATCCTGGAGAGCCACTACCAGTCACTGGAAATGATGCTGAGATAGATGGACCAATGCTGTCTTTCAACATGAGACACCTTCCCATGTTGTCAGCACAGACTGGCAGCAGTTCTTTATGGTTTCCACCCTAGAAATGGTAGAGTGTCCAGGGGCCTGGGATGGGGCAAAACTGTTGTGCGGATTAAGTGCGCTTTAGGACTTTGCTGCTGTCATTGTTCCAATCTTGATAGTTGTTGTTGTTCAGTCGCTAAGTCGTGTTCGACTCTTCGTGACCACAGCACACCAGGCCTCCCTGTCCCCCACTAGTGTCTGGAGTTCGCCCAATTTCATGTTCATCGCTTTGGTGACACTATTTAACCGTCTCATCCTGTGCCGCCCCCTTCTCCTTTTGCCTTCAGTCTTTCCCAGCATGAGGGTCTTTTCTAAAGAGTCCTCTCTTCTCATCAGGTGGCCAAAGTATTGGAGCTTCAGCTTCAGGATTTGTCCTTCCAGGGAGCAATCAGGCTTGACTTCCTGTAGGATTAACTGATTGGATCTCCTTGCAGTCCACGGAACTCTCAAGTGTCTTCTCCAACACCATAATTCAAAAATCTTGATTGTACACATCCACAATACTTTAATTGGAAAACCTTCCATTCCATGGAAGCTTTTCTCCACTTAAAAGAGCATATGGGTAGGTAATTGCGATTGCAGCCACCATAGGGTCGAAGTCTTAAAGCCCCACTATGCTCTGCCAAGATTTTGCCCCATTTCAGTCCCTCCCCCCCAAGTTGCTCTATTTAATGGCAAAAAGGGGACACGTGTGTGTTCTGGTTTACATCTGGTTTGACCCTGAACTCAGTGTGGGAGTGTGCGATAGACCAAGTTGGCCTTCTGTTTGCTGAAACTTCCACAAGATGCTAGATTTAAATGTTTGCTCTGTGGAGGAGTAGCGCGGGGGGTGCCTGTGGAGCAGCTTTACAATAATTTGGAAACCCAGCTTCTGCCAGTTGGCGACAATGCGTGGGGAATTTGTGATGAGTTAAGCAGGCATTGTTTGGGAGAGGACTAGCTAAGGAGGTAAGAAAGGCCTGGGGAGTGAAAACATGTTCTAAAAATAGGATTGGATTCCTTCTTCCCAGAAAACAGCAAAGCAACCTAATTTATTGATGGTCTGCACAGCTTTGATGCTGTACATGTGCGCAAGGTCCGCGGACTGAAATTCTGGATAATACAGTACTAACCTGTAATAGTACAAGAGATGTATCTATTTTCCAAACAGTACCACCCTTAGTATCCCCAAACTGCATCGCCAAATAGTTCTAAAACATCATACCATGCAAAACAGCAGGGAGAGACTGGTTTTTCACAGCAAAGTAAAAAGCCCCCGTGCAGGTGCACCCCTATGCCTAAAGGAGCTCAGTCCATTGTTGTGTCCATCGTGGATACAACAAGAAGAAGTGGACTTCTTCCTTCCAGGGAGATTCTTTGTAATAATCCCTCTTTCTTGGCCATGGAACACATTTACTCTCAGACATTCTTATAATACAAGTGAGGTGTGAACATACTTCCACAAGAACCAGCTGAGCACGGCGTTTGTAAGTTTCCGTGTTTGTGATCTGGTTTATACAGGGATGCTATGCCAGCATTTTATGATCCGTTACTTAGGAATGCAACTCTTGTTTAGTTCTGAACCAGTGCAGTAAAATAAGTACTTGTAAATGTTCTTATGGCACTCAAATCTAAGGGACCGGCAAACACCACACACATCAAGAAAACAGACATTTCAAATTGGCAGCCCTGCTGAATGAAACAATTATCCCTCTTCCTCCAATGATGCAATGACGATAAGCAAAGATCCCACAAGTGTAAGTGGGAAAATTATTTAAAAAGGTCTTACAGCCAGAACAAATGTCCAAGCATTGTGCTGGAATACTCACGTTGGATTTGTTCTACACTTGTTTGCCATTTGAAAATGCAGTCAATTAGCCATTCAGAGAATGGAGTTGTTCACCTGTGGGAAATCTCAGCCAGGTCTTGTTCCTGTCAGTGTCAGTCCTCTTGTGGGGAAGGTTATTCAGCTCTGTTTTGGAACATTACCGCCTGAATTCCCTATCAAGTAATACTTGAACCAGATGCAATAGACACTAGTCTCATTTGGGGGTGGGTGGGTGGAAGTGGAACCTTGTTAATAGCATGGGAAAACAAACCACATGTGAAAACATTGATGTAAAATTGCAATGAGATCACACAAAAATATCAAAACACACATGATAAAAGTAATGTTTCTTTGGGGTCTTAGCCCAGTCCTAACCTGGAGTTAGGCTGGCACAGTTAAGCCAGCCAACAGTTATAGCTGGCACAAGGGCCACCATAAAGTGCATTTGGACCACTCTCAGGTCCAAACAGGCCATCAGGGAGGATGGTGCATCTGTGTGCTGTCCTCTCTGACTCCCAGAGTGGTTCAAAGGGTTTACGGTGGCCCTTGTGCCAGCCAAACTCTGTTGGCCTAACTGTGCTGGCCTAACTCCAGGTTAGGATTGCGCTCTGAATGTCATTCATCTGTTCATAAAATTTCACAACACTTACAGCCCAAGCCTATTGGGCATGACTGCTGCTGGAACTGGCATGTCAAGGGCAGGCTGGGGTGGATATTGGTTGGCAGCAGCTTCACTGGTATCCTGTGCTCCCTGCCTGGCCTTGACATACACACCCCATATGCACTCTGATTTACACCAGCCAAAGATGGTGAAGATTCATGTAAGCCCATTGGGGACCATGGCACTGTGGAATAGGTAAGTAAAAATGTTTGCTTCTCTCTCCATTGCTGCCTGTTCCCTGTCCAGCTCAATGCATTCAGCAGAGGTGCACAAGCACTGCTGGATGCTCTGGGCTGTCCCAGGATAGGATTGGGCTCTTATACAAGTCAAAATAAGCAGCCTGGAGGAATTAGGGAAAAAAAGCAACCATTTATAGAGACTGGTCAGACCTGCCCATATTACAGCCATATTACCCAAAGAGAGAAAAAATGATGCTTGTCTATATGTGTTCCCTTCCATGTCTTCAGAACAGCTCCAGGACGGCACCATCCAACACCCCACCCTTCGACTGATGCAAGCCACTTGCATCAGCAAGCACTGTCACAAACATGCCATAAAGCACGTTCACACCAGTGCTTCTGGCACAGGGCCAATGCAGGAAGTTGTGTCTCCCTTGCAATGCCAGAGCAAGCCCCCAGTACATCGTTTCTGCACCAGCTGAGTTATGTTGACACAAGGGCTGTTCCAGGTGGGGGATGGCAGGAGGGAGGGTGGAACGGGGGGGGGGCGTTCTGGTGGGTGGGGTGTCCCAAGGATGGGGGTGGAGTTGAATGTGGCCCTTAGGCTGCATCCAAACTCCCAACCCCTGGCCGTATGCCCTGATTTGGGCCACCACTGTGTGCTCAGACTTGTGCCTGCTAAAGAGCAGGCGCAGATCTGAGCAGCCCCATTGAGGCAGTTGCTGCCTACCCCAGGGTAAGGGGACATTTGTCCCCTTGAGCCATGGAGGCTCCAGCACAGTTTCCAGCCTGCGTTGGATACAGCACAGGCCAGCTGGCTTGTCTGTTCCACCGCAGGTTTGGATTGTGCCCCGTGTGTCATGGAAGCAATCAAATCTGCTGTCTTGGTTTCAGAAACCGGAACAATATTGGTCGCATTCAGATTTGGCCCTCAGTTAGAGCTATGACAGAATGGGCTATTCTGGAAAATAATATTCCATTCGGAAGTAATATTCCATGGGATTGCTCCACCTATCAGATGATATGTGCACAGATTTCACATAATTCTGTGGGTGGGTGGGTATATGGCACAACTGCAATATAACTTCTCAGAAGCAAGGAAATGACAAGTATTAAATTGTTTGGGAATCAGTGAATTGCTTTGGAGCCTTTTTAATTAAAGAGACCAAAGAACCAGCCAGCCAGGATGAGTAGTTTGAGTTGAATACTGTGGAAATGTGGTTGGGGTTGTCATATTTCAAAACTGAGCTCATTACATGGTCTTGAGGACATACCAGACCATCTCATCATCATATGGATTTCCCCAAGACAAGCAAAGACTCTTGTGAATAAGCTTTGCTTATCTTTTCAGATATTTCAAAGCCCACCTCTAGGGTTTGGTGTTGTCCTATACTTGCCAATCTTAGGTGAAAATTAAAAACATGGACACACACTAGAGAGAGATTGTTTTGGTTAGTGTTTCATGCTTCGTTAAGATGTTTTATCCAACAAATTTTATTTCTCTTTTTTCACAATGCAGTTTGAATATTTGGTCTAGTATCTGTCTATACCACTTTGGCCAGAGAATTGATATGTTTTATTTTTCTTTTAAATCATATTACTAACTACTTGGCAATTGCAGATATCGACATGTACTTTCCAGACAAAGCCTGATAACTTTTGTGCTTTTGTTGTTGACTGGATTCAGTTGTGCAGTCTATATTGGAAGTGACACATGTGGTTTAAGTGTTGTCCTTTGCTTCATGTTTTGTCACTTAAAGCATCTTTTGATTGCACACAGTGGTGCGTTGTCTTCTCTGCGCGCTTGTAGCTTGAACATTTTATGGCTTATAGTTTATTGTTCTTTGTTCTCGTTATCAACAAGACTCTGCTGCTCATTTTAGCCATCTTGAAAAATGCAAGATAAAATGGGGAGCAGCAACTGTGCAGCTCATTCTTGCTTGGAAAGGAAGTTGAACCCTTGGTTTAATGCTGAGAGGCCCTTCAGCATCTCAAGCAATATGTCAGTTAATATTTCACTCGAGAAGAAATCCAGGGCAAGCCAACATACAAGAGATCCTCAACTTAGCAATTTTTAATTAGGGCTGCAGTATTTACTTAATTGGTTGGAAGCATTTTTGATTGGCTAAAAAAGGCCCCAAATCAATCTGTCACATTTTAAAATACTTTAATTATTTTAGCACAAGTGCTGACACTAACCACCAGCAAGTCTTCTGAAAGGGATACCTCCTGTGAGCCCTGTGTGCATAATAAAAAGTACAGTGCTCTTTTCTTTTCTTTAGAAATACTATTGTCATGTAAAAATATATAGATCTAATCAACTTCCCCAACTGATTGAGAGTGCACTGATTGAGAGTGCACCTAAATTGCACCGGAATGGTGAGGCCGGCAGGCCTGTGCCATATAATAATAATAATAATAATAATAATAATAATAATAATAATAATAAT
>JAJKFI010000189.1:735144-771623 GCA_029204185.1 Lerista edwardsae | reverse complement strand
ATAATAATAATAATAATAATAATAATAATAATAATAATAATAATAATAATAATAATAATAATAATAATAATACCAATATTTATATACTGCCTTTCTGGGCACTGGATTTCTCCTCTGACTTTAATAGCCAAGGTGGTTTACATGGGCAGGCTTTCTCAACCCCATATAGGAGTTGTTACAATCACAAGTTCTGTCTTTCAAGAACACCACGGGCCAGGTGGTCTCCTTCATAGTCCGGCATCTCTCTGGCTGCTCCCAGGCATGGCTTGACAGGCACTCCTCCACTCTCACTGGAAGGGTCGTCATCTCCGCTCCTCTCACCAGCTGGAGTTTATCGGCAGCGTTTATCGGCAGTTCACCGTTACTTCTGGTTGGCTCAAACTGCCATCCGAGATAACCTTCAGGCTTCAGAGGCGGCAACCCTTCCACTCTGCCAGACCCTCCTGCAGACCTGAGGTGCACTGAAGATCCACCCTGGGGCAAGGGCACATTCATATTTAATTGGTTGGAAACATTAACTGTGAATTGGGGCTGCTCAGCCTCCCAACGGAGCCTTGGATGCGACCTCACGGCTGCAACCCCACCCCAACCCCTTCCCCAGGCCAGCCCACACACACCCCAGTTCCTCCCATCCATCCGCCCTCCCTCCTCCCAGAACTGCTCTTGTGCCAGCCGGGCTCACTTGGGGTTGTTGTCACCACCACAATTAATGTTTTGTTGGGGTTCAGTTCATTCTCAGACAGCCATTTTAGAGCAGTGGGAGGCCTTGGTGACTCACACAGGTACTTATTTTAAATTGGCCTATTTTTAAAGAACTCCTGTATCAAGAGTTGTGAAGACAGACTATTAAGACGTCTCGCCGCCCTTTCCTTTTTCTCTCGTAAAGGCCTACCTGGCAAGTGCAAGACAAAGCAGAGGCCAACAATGTGGCGTACACAAGTGAGAAGCTGAGTTTTCACACCGATTATCCTGCGCTGCAGTTTCCGCCTGGGGTAAGACAAGCAAAGGGCCTGGGAGGGGGAAGAAGGTGCCGGAGTGGGGGCAGCGCTCTATAAAGTTTCCAGTCAAGCAACACGTACAGCGCAGTCCAAGGGATTGTGTTGGTGCTACGACTCCCAACCAATATTTACCCCCAGCCTCCCTTGAAGTACTAGTCCCACTGGCCATCGGGTGGGCCAGCTTGGGAAGGGGGTGGGCCTGGGATGCGGCCATTAGACCGCATCCTAGGCCTCATCTCCAGGCCATGCAGCCCCAATTTCGAGCCACACGGTCTCCTCGGATCTGCGCCCACGATTGCGCCTGGGGCTGGGGATGCTCCTGTCTCCCTGAGCGCTGTGTTGGATGCAGCGCAGGCCCGTCAACCTGCCTGCTCCAAAGGAGTATTGGATTGTGCCCACAGTGTATACGATAGGTCAGGCACACACAGCAATGAAACCCATTAAATCTCAGTCCAAGAATGTGTATTTTCCATGTTTATTTAATTCTTATTTTAATTGAGAATATTTCTATACAGTTTTTCAACAAGAGCTGTTCACGAAGTGGCTTATGACCCAAATAAATGGGTCCCTGTCCCCAAAAGGCTTACAATCTTAAAAACAAACAGAAGAGACACCAGCAACAGCCACTGGAAAAGACGACATGCAGGGGTGAAGGGGGCAATTAGTGTCTCGCTGCTAAGTATGAGGACACCAATATATCTGTTTCCTGCAAGCTAAAGCTGGATTTAGTTGTTGGAAAGATACCTTTTTTAAAAAATGTAGCAGCCCTGAATACTACCCTCCATGACCAGGGAAAGCCAAATTATTTCCAGATGTCTTCCCTTTCCTGCCAGTTCCCAAGAACTACTAACCGTCATTACCTCAGTCTTCCTGTGTTCAGTTTCAGTCATCTCATGTGTATTCCACACATTCCCTCCCTTCCTCTGCCGTAGATACAGTCTACAAGCATCACAAGACATTTGCATTACACAAATCAAGGTACTGCTTAACAATTATCAAGGTACTGGCAAGATGGCAATCTGTGGCATTCCTCAGGGGAAAAAAAAAGGCCAAGGACAAGAGGAGCTATCATTCATTCTCCCCCCCCATTCTGGAACTTTCCTGCTAGGAAAGAGTGGGGTTTCTTGAGAGTGGTATTTCACACACTTACCAGGCCCCACACCAACATTTCCACTAGCACATAAGCAAAGATCTGTTGTCCCCATCGACTTCCAAGCACTGCAACCTGAGTAGGGTGTGAACACCCCTTCTAGAAGTGGTGGTGGTGGTGGTGGTTCTCCATGTAAAAGCTCCAAGTAATTCAGCTGGGTCCTGAATCAGACTGAATCCAGCATTTCCTGTGGCTGCTGTCAGTGTGCGGTGGTTGCCTCAAATTCAATCTACAGGCTTGCTCACGGGAGAGCATTTGTTGAGAAACAAAGTTGTTTCCATGGAGAACATGAAAATGCAGTTTTGTTCCATCAGCCGTTAACCTACTGAACTTATGGCATTCTGACACCATGACCAAATCCCTACCATTCTGCCTACGTTTTGCAAAGGCAGCAGATTAATGCAGGAGCACATATGCTATAGGAAACTTTTGCCCAAGGCCTTTAAGCAATTTGTAACAATAGCTCTATTAATGAATTGAGCAGGCCAGCATCATGTGCTGCTGAATAGTTGCCAGATGCTAATGCGTTACCTTGAAAATTCATTTAGATGCTGTACAAGTGGATATGGCATGAGAATGGAAGGCTAGAACTCAAAACCGGGCGGGGGGGGGGGAAGCTGACTGAGCTCATTGTCTCCTTATTGCCAAGAATTGCACACTGCCATATGATTGTGGTTCACAATCTTTTCAGTTGTACAGTGCTTGTCGGAAATAAAAATAGTTTCTAGGAAACATTTTGGAAGCAATTTGCCATCTCCATGCTCTCCCTACGTGCTTGTTTGTCTGCCTAATTCTACAATCCTTTTTTTTTTTTGAAATTTTACCAAGACAATTTGTAAAGAGTAGCAAATAATGAATCTGCAAAAAAATTGTCTCACATTCCCCCACTTTCCCAAACCATACCATGTTTCAGGTCAAGCATCTCAAAAGTTAGCTTCCTTGCAAGAAGGGAATGATGGAGACTTACTGAGGTTTTATCATTATTTATTTGCAAATATAGAAGTAGAGCCGGGGGGGGGGAGAAGGCAAGCACTCAGGCAGAGATTGCAGATTTTTATAGCAGCATCACTACATCCAAAACCCAACGGCATGCTTTTGGAGTTGCCTTAGCCTGCTGCCTGGGTGAAAAATTGAAATGTGCTTCTCCATTCCTGTCTGTGTTCCACGGCACCAGACAGTTTCCCGGCTATCAAGTCGGGAGGACCACAGAACTCCACCACAGAACGACTATATTTGAAGCAACCCAGATTGTGTTTCAGAATGTCTTGCAGTTGATTAGATTGTCTACATAATCTGGGCCCAAAATTGGCCCCGTATTGATTGGGCCCCTCCTGCAATGCCACAACGCAAGTCTTCTTTGGAACTCCCCTTTCCCTGCTTGCATGGATGCAGCAGCAAGAAGGGCTTGCAATAGCAAGGCTTCCACCAGAACTGCACTTCTCATGAATCCCAGAAACTCTGGATTGTTAGCCACATGAGCATTCCCAGGAGAGTGTGCTGTTGCTGAGGTCCATGGGAAATGCTGTGCTGGTAGTTCCCAAAGCCTCTGGGTGTTGCCATGGGATGGGTGGTAGCTAGGAAATGCTAAGAACCATTGGAAATGAAGTTATGTTCCAGCCGTGTCTCTGGATGCAATCATGGGGGCTACATTTTCCATGGTTTCCAATGGCCATAGATGAGGAAAGGGCCGCAGTAAGGGAGCTAAGAAACCAAAGGCGCAGTCCTAATCTGGCGTCAGGTCGGCACAGTTAGGCCAGCATAGTTTGGCCGGCACAAGGGACACTGTAAAGTATGTTTGGACCAGTCTCGGAGTCAGAAAGGCCAGCACAAAGACGTGCGCCATCCTCCCTGACTCCGAGAGTGGTCCCAACGTGCTTTACGATGGCCTTTGTGCCAGCTTAGCTGATCTAACTGTGCCAGCCTAACTCCAGGTTAGGATTGCGCTCTAAAACAGACCCATTTGAGGTTGGCCCATAATTCAGTCTGGGAGCAATCCTAACTGAATCTGGAAGGGAGCAGTGGATCATGAAATCTAGGATCAAACCTCACTCTCCATTTTCCAGCCCCATCTCTCTCTCTCTCTCTCTCTCTCACTCACTCACTCACTCACACACACAATACATGGGAAATGGTCAGCACTTCTAGCTACAGAATGCCCATCAATGATCAGCAATGCCCATTAAATACTACGTTATATAAGTGCCTAATGGGACACTTATTTCTTCACTTGACCCAAAACATTACTAATAGTCTTTTTCCAAAGCCACATGACTGAATATAGAAATCTTGATTTGTGATTTGGCATTTTTTCCCCTCTACCACTTTCTTGTCCTCATGCAATACTTTTATTTTTCACACAGCCAGGCTTTGAGCACTCCTACTTTCCAGAGAGAAGGGAACGAGCAGAGTTTAGCGAGGATTCGGGAGGTGATAGATAGATAGACGGACGGGCGGGCGGGCGGGCGGGCGGGCGGGCGGGCGGACGGACGGACGGACAGGCAAGGCATGCAGCTGGGAAGAACTTTCCGTTTAAACCGCAGCCTGCAATCCACTTATTCTGGAGTCGTCCCATTGACTCCAATACCACAAACTGAATAAAAAAAGACTGTGGATGCAAACGTGCACTTTGCTGCTGAACAGTATAACTTGGAAATGTGTCCTATTGATTCAAAGGGAATTGCTTCTGTTCAAGTATGCCTAGGATCTCGGCTCCAATTGCAACTTTCCGAAACAAATTTCCACTTGAGATAGCCTTCACGTTTTTCTGAATCGACTCCCAAAACCGAGTCGTACTGCTGTTATCGTGGCCATCGGTCAGCAGTTCCTTTCATTGTTCACATAAGATAATTGTTTGTTCCATGGCAGTTATAGTATCGTCTGCCAGAAAGCATTTGGAGAGACAAAGTAACAGTTCATTTTCTCAGGCAGGCAAACAGCACCTGTTAGGCCGTTTGGGCCCTGCTGCTGGGCCCTGCACCCCCCCCCCACGTGACACTGTCCCGGTTCCAGTTCCCACCCACCCCCGTTTTTGAAGGTTTCTCAGTTTTATGACACCACCAAGCTCTGCCTCAGAAGTTTCAGGACTGGAGCTGCAATTCTGGCAAACCTAACTATGGATAGTTTGGGGCTGATTCCATCCGTTTTTATTCAAGCACTTGTATAGTAGTCATACGCAAAGAGTCATATTTTTTATTATTGATTGCACTATCTAGCTGTCAGAGACAGGGACTCCTAAAAGAAAGCTGGCTAACCAAGGAAAGTAGAGCCTAGTGGTTAGTACATATGCACCCCTTCCTGTTCTCTGCTTTTTCTTTATTGGAACAGTATCTTAACAAGGAAAATGTGTAGTAGTTTATATCCATTGCCACCAACTCAAGCTACAAAGGGAGGGGACCATCTGGGGAAAAAATTCTCCCATGAGAGCACTGAACCATGGTGTGTGTGTTTTTTCCCTTTAAATTAAAAACCAGTGCCATAGTAGTGTCTGGAGGGTGAAGAGGCATCATAATCCTATCTGTGAACATGGACCAGGAAGACCAAGAGTTCATAATCTAACTGACAGTATTCAAAGTCCAAAAGAAAAAGGGATAAACAAAATGGGAAAAGAAAGATGGGTAGAAAAAGTCCAAGCAGACTGATGGTAAATAATAATAATAATAATAATAATAATAATAATAATAATAATAATAATAATACATTTATTTATATACCGCCTTTCTTAATATCACTAGATTTCTCTAATGATTGAACTCAAGGCGGTTTACATAGGCAGACTTTCTCACAAACCCGAAGGTTTTTACAATTTACAGAATGTTCTATCTTCCAAGAACAACACTCCTACAGATCTTTCTTTCTGGATTTAGCCTTCTTTCTTTATATTAGCCACCCGTCTGCTGGCTGATGAGGCTTCCCTGCTGCCACCAGAGATGCAGCTGATTTCAGCACACTCCTCCTCCCACGAGGCAGCTGAAACTCAGCTTGTAATCAGCCGCAGTTTCCAAGGTCTGCTGCTCGCAGAGACTTCCGGCAATCCCGAGCTCACGACCTTGAGATCTTCAGGTGTTATCTTCGGGCAAACGGAGGCATTAACCCTCTCGGCTAAATCTTCTGCCCATGATAAATGATTGAGCTTGGCTGAAAAGCACAAGGAACAACCAATGTACTGGAGCATGCTTTGATGATGTCTTCAGGTTACCTGATTGGAGGAGTGGGACCCACCTGGTCATGCCATCCCACCACCGTCACCTAACTCAGCAGTCTCCAAACTGGAGACCGCTGTGTCAAGGACAAGCCTTCCCCAGCATGACCTGATCTTTCTGTTGGGAAGCCTGCTATCTCTGTTGCTGATCTCCCCCAAAGTTTGCACCGGCCAGCACCATCCACCTGGAAATCTGGGCACACAGCCTACCGGGACAACAGAATGCTAAAATGTCTGGGCTGTGCAAACTTTGGGGAGATTGGCAATGGCAATAGCAGACTCCCCAGTGGAATGGTACATTCCGTTCCTGCGGGGGTGGGGGTGGGGTTAGCAGAGGTGCCAGATCTGGCCTATGATTTGGTGCCCACTGACCTAGATATACAGATGTAGCTGTCCAAAATACTAAGTGCATGCCAATCCTGGAGAGGGGTGGCCATTCCTGACAGGAACAGAAGCCAGATCCACAAACAGCACATATTTGGGAATAATGGTGATTCTAAACAAAGGCTGCTTGCAAGTAAAGTCTCTGCAGGTTTTAGCTGTTGGATTTACACCAGGGCTTCTGATTAAAAGTATCCAAAGCACAGCAAAATAGGGGGGGAAAACCAATACTAGCCCATCTCATCTTTATAGCTTTAAATGGTAAAATACAATGGGTACAATACCATAGGTATTTTATTTTAAAACACCATAGGTATTTTACAATACATAAAAGCAGAGAAGCATAATAAACATGCACACGCGGTTGGGATAAAAGATAAACTACACTGAGTAACAACAAGGTGATAGTTATGAATGATGATGCATCTAGCCAGTTCCTGTTATAATTTGGCATTAGTGTGTTGCAGGTTCAGTTACTGCACTGCATAAAACAAACTCCCACTGGAGGGGAGAGTGAAGTCGTTGATGGATTTCATGTAGCCAACAAGCTGAAGAAGCAAAATCCTGAAGCCTTCCAAGTCCTGACCTCCACTGCTGTAGACTTCACGGACGTTGGGGTCGATTACTGTGATTTCTCCATGCAAGCCAAGCAAAGAATCATAGAGTGAGTAAAACTGAAGGATCTGACAGTACAACACCAGTAGGTGCTTAGCTTGGGCTGATGGCACTGTCTAGTTTCTTAACCCTGAATTAACAGGCAGCAATTAACTTTGGGAACGATTGAAACAAAATATGGTGGGTCTATGCCTGCCACCTGGTGGACAAGAAAAATTCAACTACTAAGAAACGTGTGCTTTCTTTTTTGTTGTAATATATGCCATATCTAATATGTGTAATATCTTTTTTGTTGTATTTTTCTTTTTTTTGCAGTTAGGAATAAAGTTTATCTCTTTGTCCTTAATTCTGCTTGCTCTCAGTGTAGGGCTTAGCACAGCACTGCTTTGTCAGAAAGACTTTCCTGTACCAAACTAGCTGCAAGGCTCTTGCTTCAAGACATCCCATCTTGTGTTTTCTCTTTCTTAACAGTGTAGATGACAAGGGCCAGGTGGTTCGTATCAACTTTAATAATGCAACCAGAGACTCTGTATTTGACGTCTCAGCTGAAAAAGTGAAGCCATTTTATGCTGCTCTCAAGGACTATGTTGATCTGTTGAACAGTGCAGATAATAAGTACACCTATAAGATGAAACCAGGTAATTCAAGTAACCGCTTCATTAATCAAATTGTTTTCGTTAGGAGAAACAACCATTTATCATAGTCAGCTTCACCGCTTATTGTCACAATTGTCTCTAGATTCCTTTCTGCATTTTCAAAGATTAAAACCTTTCCCCTAGTCTTAAATTCAAGACCTTTTTAAAAATGGAGATGCATTATACAGAGTTTATCTGTTTAAATTTGATTTTCTCTTCCTATTTGGCAGACATGTGTTTCTTAAATGTGACAATGGTAGCTTTGTAGAGTTGGTTTAGGCCATTGATGGCGAACCTTTTGGGTTCAGCATGTCAAAACTTCAGAAAATGCTTAACTTGACTCTGTGTCAAACTCCCCTCCCAAATAAAAGTAAAACAATTCTTTATATTCATTTATTTAAACAGATAATGCAGTCTAATCATGTGTGGTGCTAGGTATTATATAAACATCAAATAATTACAAAAATGAAAAATGAATAAAATTCAGTTTTTGTGAGGTGTTGGTGAAAGCTGGTGTGTCACCCCAAACATTGTGATGTACCACCTTTGACCCACGTGTCATAGGTTCACCATCACTGGCTTAGGCCAACAGATATCACAGCATATATAATGTACCCATTTACATGTTTAATGTAGCTGGCTCAGTTCCTGGCTGGAATTGCCAAAAACAAGACTTGCCAAGTACTTTCAGCCCAATCCTATGAGGGCCTTACACTGAACTAGCGTTCAGGCAGCATAAGGTCCTTTACTGCTGCCACAAAGCTCGACACGCCGTTCAGTGGAGCCTGGCCACTGTGGAAAGTAGCTGAGTCCGTAGGGGAGGAGCTCCAGCCCTAGTAAGTCCGCATGGGGAGGGGGAGGGAGGCAGGATGGGTGGGACATAATTCAGTAGCACCTGTGGGACTCACCAGTCACTTTTTCCCCTCATGGACATATTATGAGTTGATGGCCCTCCATCATGGTGAGACTGGGATTCACTGTGTCTTCCTTCAGTCTGGATTTTGTAATTTGAGCCAGGACTTGATGATTAAGGGTGCAATCCTAGCCAACTTTCCAGCATGGACATAGCTGTGCCAATGGGATTTCTTCTTCATTGTGCAGTGGAGTAGCAGTCACAGAAGGTTCCTCAATGCACCTTGAGGACCTTAACTCAGAGTGTACCTCCCTTACCTCAGAGCTGCATTGCCCTTACCTCAATGATGGAAAGTTGGGTAGGATTGTGCCCTAAGTTTCATCTCCCACATGTCATGATGAATCTCAGAATTCAAGTGACTCATCATCACATTTAAAAAAAAAAACCTTGGGGTGTCATCAACTCATAATATTGTGTCAAATCTCAGTCCATCGCATTTTGAATAACTTTACATGTATTTACCACTAAGTTTTTTCATTCAAAAATACACTCTTCATTGTCTTTGTAGGGGATGTAGTGGTATTCGATAACTGGCGCTTGCTTCATGGTCGACAGGGTTTCCAGACAAGAACAGAATTATCCCGCCATCTTGAAGGCGCTTATGCAGACTGGGATGTGGTAATGTCAAGGCTCCGAATCCTACAGAAGAATGTTCTGAATAGAAAGTAACCTTTTGAAGGTTGGGGACTTGCAGCCTCTGCGGAGATGGACTGGATGCTCTTTCCCTAGAGGCTAATGTTTGCACACGGTCCTCAGGGAGTTCTTGATTGGTGTAATTCTACCAATCCTGTTGAAACCCAGGTTGATGTTTAGTAGAACAATCCATGATAGTGACTAGATACCTTTTCATGCTGACTAGAGCCCAGGCAGCTCCTTGGTTTTCTAGGGAATTGCCAGCAATGAAGTAGCACAGACAACCGCTAGTGCAGAAGTGATAGATTTGCAAGAAGCCCAAGCAAAACCATTCTAGAGGCCATGTGGTTGCAGTGTGGCAGAGAAATAATTAAGTTAGAAATATCAGAAGATATCACTTGTTAGAAGACTGGTTTCTGCCATGTCTGCTCTTTTACCTTGTTGTTGTATTTATATTTGGCCTGGCCTGGCCTGGCCTGGGAGATCATAGATGTGGACTTCATAGATGTGATGGGAAACAGTTTTTCTCCTTTGCTGTACCCTAACCCTCCCCGGAAATTGGAGGAGGGTGCCAGGACAATTCCGACCAATAGTGTAGTGCAGTCGAAATCCATTTTGAATTGAAATATAATTCTTGTGTCTTCTGGCAAAATCACAGAATTTTGTATAGTTCTTTTCTTTTTACAGATTGTTTTTTTTCTTCCCCCATTTCTCTGTGTATCATTTGAAAAGCAAGCAACTTTGTTTTCTATAAAGACTTTGCCTGGGGGGGGGTTAAGTGGAGGGGAGAGTTCTTTCAAACAAAATGAGGGCGTTTCAAAACATTAAGAACATAAGAAGAGCCCTGCTGGATCAGGCCAAAGGCCCATCTAGTCCAGCTTCCTGTATCTCACAGCGGCCCACCAGGTGCCCCAGGGAGGCATGAGACAACAAGATGCTTGCATCCTGTTGCCACTCCCTTGCACCCAGTACTCTGAAATGGCCTACTACTAATGTAAGGAGGTTACAACCCATCATTGCCTATAGCCCACGATGGACTTTTCTTCCAGAAATCTGTCCAATCCCTCTTAAAGGCATCTAGGCCAGATGTCATCACCACCTCCTGTGGCAAAGAGTTCCACAGATTAACTACCCACTGGGTAAAAAAGTACTTCCTTTTATCTGTTTTAACTCTCCCAACCCTCAGTTTTAGCAGATGTCCCCTGGTTCTGGTGTTTTGAGAGAGGGGAAAGAACATCCCTTTATCGACTCTATCCCTTCTGTGCATAATTTTGTATGTCTCAATCATGTCCCCCCTCAGGTGCCTTTTTTCTAGGCTGAAGAGCCCCAAACACTGCAGTCTTTCTTCATAAGGGAGGTGCCCCATACCAGCCCCGTAATCATTTTTGTCGCTCTCTTCTGCACCTTTTTCAGTTCCACTATGTCCTTTTTGAGGTGCGGTGACCAGAACTGTACACAATATTCCAGGTGCGGCCTTACCATCGATTTGTACAATGGCATGATAATATTGGCTGTTTTATTCTCAACCCCTTTTTTAATTACCCCAAGCATGGAATTGGCCTGCTTAATTGCTGCCACACACTGTGTCGATACTTTCATTGAATTGTCCACCAGCATCCCAAGATCTCTCTCTTGAGCTGTCACAGACAGCTCAGAACCCATAAGCCTATAGGCGAAGTTTTGGTTTTTTGCCCCAATGTGCATCACTTTACACTTGTTTACGTTGAAACGCATCTGCCATTTTGCTGCCCATTCCCCCCAACTTGGAGAGATCCTTCTGGAGCTCTTCACAATCCCTTCTGATTTTCACCACCCGGAAAAGTTTTGTGTCATCTTATGTTGGTTTGTATTTTCAAAGTATACTCTGTGAATAACTTCCTTCCCAAACTCTTGATAGCTTTCTTGGGTGATCCTAAGCGCAAAATGATCTCATCATATACTTACAATACTGTCAACTTTTAGATCTCATGGACTTGAATGGACTTGAATTTATTTCAATGTAAATTGCTTCCATGAAAGCATGTTTAAGTGTGAGGGCTACTATAATCCTAACCGCCCCATCTTAACCCTGTCTGCCTCAGGGCAAGGGGAATTAATTCTGCAGCAAGCAGCAGCCTCCCCAATAGGGCTAATAGGATCTGCACCAGCGAAATTACTGGTGCAAATTTGAGCGGCCCAGATCAGAGCCAGCTGGACTGCAGATGGAGGTTAGGAATCTGGTCTAAGTGCTAGATCCTGTTTCTGCCCCCCTCCCCAGGCCAGTCCATGCATGGGCCCATCCTCCCCAGCCTCCACCACCCCATTCCACCTTCTCTCCTCCCTCCCTCCCTCCACCCTCCCCAATCCCCTGCGCCAGCTGAACTCTTCCCCCACTCGCCAGTGGCCTCCAGGGGCTATCGCTACTGTTTGCACCAGCCCAGATGCCTCCCAGAGTGGTGCTGGCATGCCTTACAGCACATTTGCCACAGTTCTAGGCCAGCACAGGGGGCATATGCTGGCCTAACCGCCTCTCAGGATTGCGCCCTAAGAGAGAGTCTTGAAATGAGTTCTGCTGAAATAAGTAAAACGTACTTTTACACAAACAGTTACATGTGCTCAGGATCAACAAGTGCCATCAGCAAACTGGTACCTTGATACCTTGTTCCACCTTCCGTTTCAAAAACAAGATTCTTAGGAGGCTGATTTTCCTTCATAAGAGCCACATTTTTTATCCTGAAAGAATGCAAAGCAGTTGAAGTTGAATCCCTTCAGCTTGGATTTGTGATGACAACCTCCTTTAAAACAAGAACTGCAATCCAAAGATAACAGCCACATTCGCTCAAAATGAAGACGGCAATCAGCTGCTGCAATCCACCAAGTACCGAAACATCCCCTGTTCATTTCCGTACTGCTGAGAAAGCCGAAACTTAAACAAATGGAGTGCATTGGAAGCAGTGAAGAGACACCAATCTAGTCCTCATCTGCCAGTGAGAGTCCTTCTTAAAAGCGTGACCTTCAAGACTGTGCTAAATATGCATCCTGACGTTTTTCCTTCAAGCTCAGGTCAAGCTGAAGCCTCTGTTTGAAACATGTACAGCTGTGCCCTGGTATCCATTGATTTTGGTATCCACTGCTTCAGTTATCCACTGATACCACACATACTGGGACACCCAGTAAAAAGATAGTGGAACATTAAATCCCTTTCTTTTTACTTCGTTGCAGCAAAACCACTGATGTTCCTTAGCTTTAAAATGCTGATATTCCCCAGTATCCACAGTTTCAGGTATGCCTGGGGGTATCCAGAACGGAACCCCAGTGGATACCGGGGCATGCCTGTACCTGAATCAGGATTTCAGAATATGGGCTCTTTTCTAACAAATTATGACCAATAGCTTTTTGTTTCACTCTTGAATTTTGGCATTGCATTGACATTCGATATCCTATAGTGCCTGCTGTGATGTGGCATGGCACAAATCCTGGCTCTGAATTGCTCCTTGATTCCCTAGTTGTACCTTAGACATCCAGAGAGCCTAATGGTCAGAGAGGGTTTGTATTAGAAACAAACACTGAATGGCATTGTGCATTTAATTGTCAGTCGGCTTTCCTCTAATATTTACTATATTAAAATAGTGTTATTGCAACACCAAAACAAAATCCTTATGATTGAATCAGTTGCTTTGTTTAGGGGAAAAAATATTCTTGTCTTTAATGTAAGAGTTTTCTGAGAAACGCTCTGTTCATGTGTTTACAAGTTAATAAAATCTAGTTTTGGAACCAAGTAGCGTTTTTGGATTCTTGCCTACTTGTAAAACTCTTTTTTTTTCCTATAGCAGCGTCGTATACAGATGTTGGAATAAAGATAATGGTTGAGGAAAAATTCTTCAGAAGAAACCATCAAGAGGTTTAGCTAAATTTATGGATATGTTCGGTTGAGATAAGATTTTTATTCGTTCTGAAGACAAAGCCATAAGGCTACATGAAGGGACAGTCTGGCGTTGCTAAACTATAAGATGATTGCTTCTGGCAGTCTCTCCTCTGATGCAATGTTCATCTGTCCAAAGATTCCTTCTACGAGGGAATGCTGCAGCACGGAAGGCAGTATTCCCTGGCAGCTCAAATATAGCAAAATTTTCACATAGCATTTTGCCAGGGATCCCCATTTGTCGTTGTTGTTGTTGTTGTTGTTCAGTCGCTAAGTCGTGTCCGACTCTTCGCGACCCCATGGACCACAGCACGCCAGGCCTCCCTGTCCTCCACTAGCTTCCGGAGTTCGCCCAATTTCATGTTCATCGCTTCGGTGACACTATCTAACCATCTCATCCTCTGCTGCCCCCTTCTCCTTTTGCCTTCAATCTTTCCCAGCATGAGGGTCTTTTCTAAAGAGTCCTCTCTTCTCATGAGGTGGCCAAAGTATTGGAGCTTCAGCTTCAGGATTTGGCCTTCCAGGGAGCAATCAGGCTTGACTTCCTGTAGGATGGACCCATTGGACCTCTTTGCAGTCCAGGATACTCTCAAAAGTCTTCTCCAGCACCATAATTCGAAAGCATCTATTCTTCGGCGCTCTGCCTTTCTTATGGTCCAGCTCTCACAGCCATACATTGCTACTGGGAAAACCATCGCTTTGACTATGCGAACCTTTGTTGGCAGGGTGATGTCTCGGCTTTTGATTAAGTTGTCTAAGTTCGCCATAGCTTTCCTCCCAAGAAGTAAGCGTCTTTTAATTTCATGGCTGCAATCACCATCTGCGGTGATCTTGGAGCCCAGGAAGATAAAGTCTGTCACTGCTTCCATTTCTTCCCCTTCTATTTGCCAGGAAGTGATGGGAGTGGTGGCCGTGATCTTAGTTTTTTTAATGTTGAACTTCAAGCCAATTTTGGCACTTTCCTCTTTCACCCTCATCAGAAGGTTCTTTAAGTCTTCCTCACTTTCTGCCATTAGAGTGGTATCGTCTGCATATCTGAGGTTGTTGATATTTCTCCCAGCGATCTTGATTCCAGCTTGTGAATCATCCAGCCCAGCCTTCCTCATGATGTACTCTGCATATAAGTTAAATAAGCAGGTTGACAGTATACAGCCTTGCCGTACTCCTTTCCCAATTTGAAACCAGTCGGTTGTTCCATGTCCAGTTCTAACTGTTGCTTCCTGGCCCACATACAGGTTTCTCAGAAGACAGATCAGGTGGTCTGGTACTCCCATCTCTTCAAGAACTTGCCACAGTTTGTTGTGATCCACACAATCAAAGGCTTTAGCATAGTCAATGAAGCAGAGGTAGATGTTTTTCTGGAACTCTCTGGCTTTCTCCATGATCCAGCGAATGTTGGCAATTTGATCTCTAGTTCCTCTGCCTCTTCGGAAACCAGCTTGTACATCTGGTAGTTCTTGATTCACATACTGCTGAAGCCTAGCTTGTAGGATTTTGAGCATCACCTTGCTAGCATGTGAAATGAGTGCAATGGTACGGTAGTTTGAACAATCTTTGGCATTGCCCTTCTTTGGGATTGGAATGTAAACTGATCTTTTCCAGTCTTGCGGCCATTGCTGGGTTTTCCAAATTTGCTGGCATATGGAGTGCAGCACTTTGACATTTGTCAAACTTTGACATTTGTCAATACATTTGTCATTGTATTCTGCGTTAAATCTAGGCCTCTTGTATCTTGCTCCTTACAGAAGCCACCTCTGGAAGTTTGAAGGAAAGAAGCTTAGTGGTAGAGGAGTGGTTCTCAAACATCTTAGCACCAGGACCCACTTTTTAGAATGGCACTCGTGTCGGGACCCACCAGAAGTGTTATCATTAACTGGAAGTGATGTCATGGCCAAAAGTGACATCACCAAGCAGGAAGTGCCATCGTGACCTAATCAAATGACACTCCTGAAATGCAAACCTGCATTCCTCGACTGCAGCAATTGCATAACCATGAAACATCCCCGATAGAAAGCAAGATTAGGACCAACTATTATGTAAAAACCCTGAACAAAAAACAAAATTAAAAAATGCCAATTCTTAACATCAGAAAAGGAATACAGCAAGAGTAAGGTCTGCAGCTTCCAAGAAAGTGGCTCCCAGCTTTCCACAACCCACCTGGCATCAGGTTGTGGCCCACCAAGTGGGTCCTGACCTACAGTCTAACACTGTGTAGAGCATACGTCCTGCATGCCAAAAAAGGTTCCATGTCAAAACCCTACATTTCCAGATTCCATTCCTACATTCCTTAGGCTCTGGCAGAGCCCTGTCTAAAAGAGTGCTGCAGCCAGTCAAGGAAAATAATGTATATTGAGCACAATGGAAAGTGAAACTGGACCTACCATGCATATTTACTTGTGAGTAAGCAAACATGATTTAGCTCTTATCAAACTCCAGGCAAGGGGAATGCAAGGCTAACAGAATGTTCCTAATCTGATGAACATGTAGTTCAACAAATACCCCAGAAGTTGTCCCCCGCCCCCCCCCCCAATAATAAAAAGGATAAAAGCAGGCTTGAATGGCTGGTAAAGTGAAAAACCTTTTTAGGCTGATAATGCTAGGCAGGCTCCAACAGAGTATCATGTTAAAAAGTGGGTCCTGGTGATTAAAAGGTTTGGGAACTCCTGGCATAGTTATAGAAAGAAATTGCAATTACTACTAAACAAAACTGAAGCCATACAATTAGGGCACCATCCAAAGGTGATCCAAAGGTTGGGCTGATGCAGGCTGCTTGCATTAGCCCAGTGCTGTCACAAACATGCCATAAGGCAGCAGTGTCAGCTCAGGACCAGAGCAAGCAAGCAAGCCATCCCTGCGCCGACTGCCAGCCAGCATGGGGGCTTCTCAGGGCAGGGGAATGTGGGAGGGGCAGAAGAGTAGCAGCGAGATATAATACCAGTATCTGGTTGTCTTGTGTGCTCCCTGAGGCATCTAATGGGAGATACAGGAAGCTGGACTAGATGGGCCCTTGGCCTGATCCAGTGAGGCTTTTCATATGCTCTTAGGGAGTACTGAATGGGGAAGGGCAGCCCCGTGGGTGGGGCCACTCCATTTGCACCCCTCCGACCAGATCCTAACCCCCATCCCCAAGGTGTGCGGCCCTAATGCAGGCCGCGCCAGGCCACTCGGACATGTACCTGCTATTTAACAGGGCTGCCGGGGGCTTACCCTGGGGTAAGGGGACAAATGTCCCCTTGTCCCATGGTAAGCTCCACAGGCAGCCAAACCTGTGTTGGATACAAGACAGGCCTGCTAGTCTGCCTGCTCCAACACAAGTTAGAATTGGGCTGCCTGTTCCATTTGCCCAAGGTGACTTTGGGTTTGTGCTTCTTGAACAGAACCACATTAAACTTTTTACATTTATTTATATTTTTGCTATGATAGAATTCAAGGTGCCGTGCATAGGGGCCTGTGATAATCTCCCATCAAGGCACTGATCAGAATCGGACTTGCTTGGCTTCAGCAAGGTTCCTCCGTTGGGTGCCCTCAGACCGTGCCCTGGTACGTTTGGAACGTGGTTAGCTAGTATGCCTGCACTCCCACTCTCTGTGTCAAAAGAAAAACTTCTGAATAAGATTTATGAATTTAATTAATCCTTCTTGAAAGCTATCTAATTTGGTAGCCATCCCCATATTGGGTGAAAGTTAATTCTAGAAATTTATCCTGCAACTGTTCAGGTTGGGACTCATCTGCAATAACAAAGAAAGCCCACACAGCACTTTGCCTGGAAAAACACAGCTAGAAGCCACAGTCACACACTGTCCTTAAGCCAGGGTAATTCTCCCTGAAGTGCGTGGGATGGGCCCCCTGAGTGTCCTCTGCCAGTATCCGGTCACTGCTTATAAACATAATCACAAGCTGGAGGAATTGCATTTTAGTGTGATAACAAAAAGACTAGCTGTGCAGGCCCAGAAACATACTGTCTCCTTTGAGGTTGTAAACGGTGTTGGCTTCAGTAAGAAGTGACACTTCAGTTTCTTCTAGGCCTGCTGGCACTTATAGGCTGCTTAATTGGAAATATCACACTGCTGCAAACAGAACAGCAACTTTTGTTAAGTACTGGCGTGCCCCGGTATCCAGTGGTGTTCTGTTCTGGACTGAACCATGGATACCTGAAGCCATGGATACTTGGGATACTTTTTTAAAGACAGGGTATTGCTGCATGCAACAAGGTTAAAAAAGAATTTACTGTTTGCCTATCTTTTTAATTAAAGGGATGTGGTAGCACTGCGGGTTAAACTGCTGTTCTGCTGAGCTTTCTGACTGGAAGGTTGGGAGTTCAAGACCACACAACGGAGTGAGCTCCCGTTGCTTGTCCCAGGTCCTGCAGTTCAAAAGCACGTAAAAATGCAAGTAGATAAATAGGGTCCACTTCAGTGGGAAGGTAACAGTGTTCTGTGCACTACAGTGTATAGTCATGCCAGCCACGTGATCACGGAAACTTGTCCTTGGACAAACACCAGCTCTACAAGCTTAGAAACGGAGATGAGCACCACCCCCTACAGTCGGTCACGATTAGACCATTCAGTTGTAGGGAAACCTTTACCTTTTGATCTTTTTAATAGGCATCCCAGTATCCACGGTATCAGTGGATAACTGAAACCATGGATACTAAATCAGTGGATACCAGGGCACGCCTGTATCTGTAACTGGTCAGCTTGTAACCGGTTACAGATAATCAGCATTCTTTGCCCATGTGGAAATACAAAGTTGATTTCAGGATGGCTGTGAAGGTGGGCTTTTGTTATTCATGGCGGTGACCAGAATATATCCTTGGATCTAAGAGTCATGGCTGAAAGATACAAACCAATGAATGGTCATTTATAAACTCAAAGGGCATTTTTATTAGTTGCTAGGAAGGCAAATGCAGCACTAAACTGGAAATACAGAAATCCATAGGAGAAGTCCCCCCAAAGAAGAAGGAATACTCACACCTCGATGAATGCATGGCAAGATCAGCCCATGTTTTCCAATGACTAGAGAAGTCTTAAAGCTGGGGTAGCTTACGGCATGTTTATTCCACATTCAGCTTTTCAACACAAAGCAGGCCAAGCTACACATGGGCTGGAACGCTGGGTGCCTGTACCAGCAACGTAGCAGCTGCTTCTCCATGGTACAGCCACACTGTTGGGAAGCATTAAGAACATAAGAACATAAGAAGAGCCCTGCTGGATCAGGCCAAAGGCCCATCTAGTCCAGCTTCCTGTATCTCACAGTGGCCCACCAGGTGCCTCAGGGAGGCATGAGACAAGAAGATGCTTGCATCCTGTTGCCACTCCCTTGCATTCAAGCTGTCATAACTGCCACATCAGTATGCCTCAGAGCCTGATCTTGAGGGCTCTATCACCCGTGGTACACGTGTACTGCTGGCTCCCATAAACTTGCCATAAAGCATTTTACAGCACCTGGAGAGTAGGGAGCCAGCGCCCGTTGGGGCTGCGACTCGGCATGAGTGGAATGGCCACCTGGTGCTTCAGCAGGGCCAGCAACCATTAGTTTGTCATAGTGGGGAGGGGACAGGACTTGGTGAAGGAGGGGAGGGGCAGGCCTGCATGGGGGTGTGGGACTGGCGGTGGCTTCCACCACTGGATTGTATCCCCCTCCTCAGGATGGGTGGCCTGACACTGGCCTCCTTGATTCTGCACCTGCTCAAAACGTGGGTACAGAACTGTTGAGACCCATTGGCACCACAGCAGCGTCACTTAGGGTAAGGAAGTGTTGTGTGGAAATCACCCTATAAAGAGAGAGAGAGTCCCCTGAAGGCTCCTGTCTCTTTAAGAAAGAGACAGAAGCCTGCCAGATTGAGGTTTCTTTCCCCGGTGTGCATTGTCTCCTGTGAAAGTTAAGCCAAATCTTCCCTAAGCCAAACCTTCCCAAAGTTGGAAGTCAACAAAAAGAATGCCAGCTGGACTTTGATGTTGCCAGAATAGGATAATTTTATTGCAATAAAATGACACAGGATGCAAGCAGCATACCATGCAAAAAAAATAAAAAATGACATGGACCTGTGTAATGATACACTGTTGCAACAGACATTTATACAGTTTAACATATAAATGGGGATACAAACAACCAATAACATACGCTTGATTATTGCAAGCCGGATTATTGGTGGACCTGGGATTTGGGGGACCCTGATTGGTTGGTTGGTTGGTTGGGACATTATGGCTTTTGGGTGGTTGCTTGCTTGCTGCTCCCCCACCCCCAGGTTGAGCAAGGGGAGATTTGTGATAATCAATGGAATGTGGGTATGGCACCATGGTGATAAAGTGGTTAATCACTGGGATAAGACAGCTGAAGGCTAAGACAATAGGTGAGAGGTAGACAAAGGGTTTGGAAACACCCTACAGTCAAAAGAGGTATCAATGTGTGATACTGGGAAGGATGGATGACATAAGGGCTAAGGCGGATATGTGGGGACATCTTGATTAAGATAACTGTGCCAACAAAGAAACACTATATACAGTTCATGTGCATTGCTGATGGAGTTTTCTGGCACATATTTCACACATTAACAAATTTTCTGTGTTAATCTTTAGATGGAGGTTGGGACTTCCTTCTTACTTTGGTTGTCTTCCTTTTGTCCAGTCTTCTGACATCCATTTTGTCAACTTCTTGAAATGGTTGTGAGGGGAAGGGTGATGGGTCATGGCGGAAGATCCACCAGGCACGAAACCCTTAGGGGTCCCCAAGATGGAGGGAGGGCTGGGGAGGATAGAGAGAGAGAGAGACCTGGACCTGGCCACCCCTTACATCAGAAGGAAACGCTTGCTTATCCTGAAGAGACCCTAGCAGGGGCCTTAGCAGCCTCTGGACGCAGCAGTCACCATTTTGGCACCATTGCATCTCCGGGAGCTGCCAACCTTAGGGTTAGGGTTGATCTTTCCCGCCTACTCACCAAACCATGAACAATGATACCCTCTGGAAGTCAGGATGTTCATCCACCTGCCCCAGTACTGTGGAATTATACGCAGAGATGCTGTGTGAGATAAAACAGTCTCAGACTGCAGGAATTCTGTTGATCCTTCACACTCTTGAACTGTGAATGCTTGAGGAATTTGGTTTCTTACAGCTCAAGCCTGTGCATGTCTACTCAGAAGTAAGTCCCATTATAGTCAAAGGATCTTACTCTCAGGTAAATATGGATAAATAGGATTGAAGCCTAAGTTTGGTTTATAACTAATGGCAACCATGCTACTCACCTAGTACTTTGCACATTTGGCTGCTTAGTGACAAATACACATATATCAAAAGAAGATTAAATCTTCTTCAAAGCCTGTATGAGCTTTGTGAGCAAAACTGCAACTGGCATTTTTGACAGAACAAAAAGCTGCCAAGCAAATCAAATGCCCCAATCAAATGACTGGGGAAAACTCATTAGGCTGTACAGACTGATCCACGGCCCCTGATCTTGTGATGCAGTTGGACAATTCTTTTGGAAGAACTATCTTCCACTTTGGAAGCTAGCTATGGAAAAAAATGAAATAAATGTTTTGAAAGGGGAAAGGACCAAATCCTCAAATCACCTGTTTTGCTGATTGGTAAATGAAAAAGTTGACAGACACACAGATTTTGCAATGTTTAAGATAAATTTAACTTGGGACTAAAGCCATTTTAAGTCCCAAATATTTAATAATTAGGACAAAACTGGATCAGGCTGTGCTTCCCCCCCCCTCTTTTCCTGGCTGTGACTATAATAAGGCAGGGTTTCCATCTAGTGGTTTCATAGGGTAAATGTACATAGTCTACAAAGAATTGCTTTAGTTTTCCAAGGCAGGTCTTAAATCTTAAGAACAAGCCTTGCTAGGTCAGGCTAAAGGCCCATCTAGTCCAGGTTTCTGTATCTCACAGTGGCCTACCAGATGCCTCAGGGAGCACTCAAGACTACCAAATACTTATATCTTGTTGCCGCTCTCCCGCATCTGGCATCCTGAGGTTACCTATTATCCTTGCACCACCCTTGAACCATGCTCAATTCTGGTATTTTGATTCATTTTGTACTGTTGTATGCTCCCTGCTCCTCCAAGTGGTGTGATGTTCCTTGGGGCAGCTTTGGAAGAGAGATTGCTTATGGAAAGCTATGTTGTGTCCTTAATATTTGATGTCTCTACAAATATGCAAGCTGGGCTTTCTGATGCCATAAAGCTCCTAAGGCAACAAGGATCACATGTGTCGCTCCCCATCAGTGTCTCATTCACAATAGGGAAGCAGTTCAAACCTGCAACAATATAATAAAGGATACAGAGGACAAAACCGTGGAATGCCTGTGGATAAGGTTTAACCTCCATTCTGTTTTAAATAGCTGCTCTCCTTCTACTCTCTGAAAGGAAGAATGAGGTTGAAGTGCCTGGCTTCTTCCCATCTTTCCCTTTATAGTTGAGCATTAGCCAGAGTTGGGAATGAGTCACCAAGGATGAGTCCGAGTTGAGTCATAATTCACCATCCCCCCCAAGACTCAACTCACCACCTCCTTTACCAGTTATTCCAGGGTACTCTGAAGGCTGAATTGGAGAGTAGGATGTGTAGTTAGGGGCTTCCAGGCCAGATAAAAGGTTGAATCTGGGTTCACACAAGATCTGTAGCATGCCAATTACTAGAGGAAATTGGAAAACGTGACATTTTAATTTTGGGGGTATGAAGATGACTTCATACCACAAGTTAGCATTTCCAGCTAACAATTTTCATCTGCAAACCAGGAACGGGTGCTTGCAAAGTGGTTTTTAAAAAATATTTCAAAAACTTTTTGCGACCCACCAAAATTGGCTCGCGACCCACTGGTGGGTCCTGACCCACAGTTTGGGAAACACTGCCCTCTTTCACATATGAACTACTTCATATATTTAGCCAAGTGCAATGGAGAGCTTCACAACAAAAAAATTAGGCATCATACAGCTTCATGAAGTGTGGATTATCAGGAAGACTTCTGTAATAAAGCAAGGCAATGACAATAATTGTTAAACTGTTTGCAAAGTGAATCGTAAAATTTATTTGCTATGCAAATAAAGAAAATTTACAATTTTCTTGTAAACGTCACCATAAACATCTATTGTTCCATAGAAATCAGTGAACACCGCTCTGTCTTCAGGGCTTTTGCTTGTAACATTGTTTTTTTCCCATTTTAAGGCTCTACCCTGATGTTACTCCAGAATGCATAAGAAGTGCGTAGTTTAGAAGATCTCTTTTCTTCTAGGGTGATATTGCAATACTGGTTGGGCAGACTGCCTGGCTAATGGCAGGCACTGCATATTTCTTGGTATATTCATGGTTCTAACTGTATGTTTGACACTTTTCAAGATCTTCATGTGGATTATGATCCCTTAGACTGTGAGCATCACATCACCAAGGCACTATTGTGCTTCAGCTCTTGTTGCTGAGCTTTGCAGCTGAGGGCAGGGTACTTAGCAGATTTTTCTCTACTTGCATTTCCTTGCTTGAAATAGAGAATTTTGACAAACTCATTTTTGATTGGTGAAAATAATAGCAATTATTGTCAACAGTATCTGTGTTGTCCCAACATTGACCTGGCACCCCAAAAAGGTAAATGCAGATAAAGATGGACCATTTTGTTTCATTCAAATCACCCTCAAGCAGTTGTTTACGCCATATGGGAACATATGAGAATATATGCGCACCCATAATTTTTTTTCCAATTTTCCTAATATGAGTCAACTATCAGCTCATCTCTTGACCTGCTTTTTTAAGCACCCTTCTCTCCCTCTTTCCCTTACATGTCATATTCATTAATTTAAATATTTTTACTGGAAATATAAATTTGAATATCCTTCAGATGGCCTTCACCAATATGATCTTTTATTCCCTGCCAAACTGACAACTTTGTTGTTCCTATAGAAGTTGGACTGCTAGTTTCGTTGAGCAATGAAAAATTCTGGGCCACTTCACCAGCTGAGACAATCATCACAAGTACAATATCAGTCAATCACTTCATTTCTTAGGCGTCCATACACTGTCTTAGGTTATTCAAGTAAAGGGAGGAGCGCATAGACCAATGGGTCCCAAACTTTTTAGCATAGGGATCCACTTTTTAAAATTACTTTCTATTAGGACCCACCTATCTTCACAAAAGTTTCACTTTTATCAGCTGCTCAAACCTCTGTTTTTATTCTTTTTACTATGGTGGGGGGGGCCCTCTTTTGGTGCATTCATCAAACTCCACATTCATTGGATTGGGACCTTTTTGGTGGCGTGGCGTTCCTCTCAGCCTGCTGTTCAAAGTGGACTGAGGCACGGTTGCCCACATGAGTAAATGTGCATGCCTGGTTCAGTTTCCTTTTCCATGGGGCTCAATACATTTTCCTCTTCAGATATCAGCTTGTCAGTTTCGGTTTCACAATCTACCAACAATCAGGTCGCCACCCACTGGTGGGTCCTGACCCACAGTTTGGGAAACACTGACGTAGACAATAGCTGCCAGCGTTGTATTAAGGAGACCAACTGGCACAGTTCTGCTTATCCTCAGAAGCAAAAATTATTGAGCTGGTGCAAGCAGGGCCATATTAACCCATGGCTGGGCCCCTGGGCTTTTAGGTATTTTGCACCCCCTCCAAAGCTCTTCAGGATAAAGAAGGTACACCTCTAGCCCTTGTTACTGTCTATTGTTACTATTCCTGTCCAGGCACATGCTCTTCTGCTCCTCCCCCATCCTTCCTGGACTCCCAAGCCAGCGGGCAGCTTGTGCCGCCAGGGTCAGCTAGCACTGTGGGGAGCCCAGGCCACCTGGGGAGGAAGGAGGAGGGGTGTGTCAGTGTTGCACTGCCTGCCTCCAGGAGCTGGCTTGGAGGGCAGCCAAGTGCACAGGTGCCGCTTGGCCTCAGCGCACTGAACACACTTAGCGGGGCCTGGCATCCGGCCACGCAGGTGCCATTCAGCCCTGGCTTGCCGACTGTCCCCAAGGATTGCAGACCAGGCCCTTGTGGGAGCGTCTCATTACCGCAGCTCAGCTCCCAGTGAAGGACAGGGCCTGGCTCAGATCTGGTGCTCCAATATCAGGGTGAGTTAGGGGGCAGGAAACAGTGCCAAATTGACGGGCCCTAGTCCCTGCGGGGCCCCTAGGCTTCAGCCTAGTCAGCCTAATGGATAATACAGCCCTGGGTGCAGACGTTGCCTGTTCCTAAGGTTGGTAACCTGATCACTTACTCTGAAGGGACAGAAAAAAGGTTGGCTTCTTTGCAAAGAGTTGAAGCAACTATAATGAGCTGTCCCAGCACGAAGTGGTGTGGAAACATGACCTCTTTAACTGATTAACCCCGTTTCATATGATAGAAAGCTGATGTAAACATTGGACTTCACCTGCTTTGTCACTCAACCATCAGAGTCTTATTTTGATGGAACTTGTTTCTCGGAAGTGATAGATTGTCTCTTGGAGTGCATGATCAACTGTCCAACCTTTTTAAGAAGGCAAAACCAACAGAACATCATTTTTTACGGCAAATGTTATCACAGCGGGCCTGCACTTTACTTGTAAATGAAACTGTGTCAACACTGGTCTCCATCTTCCCCTCTCCTACTCCGGCAAGCACTATGTCAACAAATGGAGATATTCGTATTCACAAAGAAGTGTTGACTGCCGCACTTGAAAAAACATGCATTTGTAGCTGAAAGGTCAACAGAAATTACCCTTTTACCCTGCCTGACAATATTTGAGCTTTGTGGGAAGAACAAGATGTTAAATTGAGGTCTGAAAAAGTCAATATTTAACAGGACTATAACCTGTAAATGTGAAATGTCACCGAGAAGTCAGATGGTTATCGGGTTGATCTGTAATAGCAGAGACAGCATTTTTCAGAGCGGTTGGGATCAACAGGGTTAACCAGGTCGCAAAAAGCCTGGGCTTTTTACCTTTACAATATCTTGGATGTAAAAATAATCCTCTTGAAATATTTCTGGCTCAAAACTGACCCCAGAAACATTGCTGTAGTTTAGTAGAGGATTCCGCTACTGTCTCATACGCTCACGGTGCCCTGTGACAGTAACCAACCACGATAACTTGGTTCTCCGGGGCACTATCTTGAATCACATGAAATTGCATAAGCTCTCATGAGGTTGCAAAGATCGTGTGCAATCTTGCACGATTCACGACGGTGGCGCCTGGGAGAGCCAATAAGAAGAGTCTGTGGGGACATCCTGCAGCGCCCCTGAGACCTTGCTGTGATGCCCTTGGGAGCCATAGCACATAGTTTAGGAACCACTGCCTTAGGCCTTCCCTGCCTCCGTTAACATTCTATTATGTAATCAATTTCACTTATTCCATGTACAGTACCTTTCATGTGCAGCATATAGAATTACTGTATCTTTATGATAGAAGTGAATTATAATGGTACACTGGCCTAATGTGTTGGGTCTGCACGCAGGAAACTGCCTTCTATGAATCAGATCACTGGCCCCTCTGGCTTAGTATTGTCAACACCGACATGCAGCATCTCTCCAGGTGATCTAGATAGTGCTCCCTTTTCTATAGCCCCCTTTTCTATAGTTCAGGCCATAGAAAGCTGCTTCCCAGCCATGCTATTTCACCATGGCCCAAACCTTAGGATGCCATTTCCTTCTTCCACCCACCCCAGGTTTGGGCCCTTCTCTTTCCCTTCCCCTCAACACTTCTACTCCCTTCCCACAGGTTCCTCTGGAAGTCCATCTAATCTCCCTATGTCCCATCTTCTCCCCCATGTTTTCCCGCTCTTTGGTCTGCCCCTATTCCTTCTAAGGCGTTCTTCCCTCTTCTTCTCTGCTTGTTCCTCCTTCTATTCACTTTCCCTAAAGCTCCATAGTAAAGTACAAGTAAGGCTGCAACCCTGTCCATACTTTCCTGAAAGCCCCATTGAAGACAATAAGATTGTGTTCTGAGTTTTTTGAGCCACAGTTTGAAGTCATACTCCTCACTTTACTTGAAGAACTTGAATTGTCCTTTTGGTTCTGGCACTAAAAACAAATCCTAGCCAGGAGTGTAGCTAATGAATGTGTAGCCAGGTGCAGAAGGCAAAATGATGCCCTGGAAGTGACATCACAACAGGAAGTTACGCCACAGTTGTATTTTTATTTACTTGGGTTTTTTTGGGCAATAACCTTTGATAGAATGAAGATATTACACTCCAGTTTTTCATTGCATTCTGCATGAAATTCTGCATTGAATGATATATAACATGACAGTATTGTTCCTACAAATCACTATTATATCAAACAGCAATTTTCACATGACAGTTCAATTTTTGTTTTCTGTTGTTGTTTTTGCCATAACATTTGATAGAGTAAAGATATTACACTCTGGTTTGTTTCATTGCACTCTGCATTAAATTACCTTTGCAATGATGTATAACATGATAACATTATTCATAATTACCAAGGTTTTCACAATTTTGGCCACTAGTGTCAAGCTTAGCTTGTTACCCCCCTAAAGCTTGTTGCCCGGTGCAGTTGCATCCCCCTGCACCACTGTAGCTATGCCCCTGCTCTTTGCAGTCCTTTTACTCACACCTCCATTTTCCTTTCCCTGCCAAATTATATAGCTGTGCCATTGGCTACCACTACACGGGATCCCTGCACACAATTGTTTTCCACTTGCATGCACATGTTACATGTGTGGCTGAAAAAGCATTGCTGCATATGCTCTGATACCATAAACATACTCAACAGCTTTCCTTATACAGAGTATTAATAATGCTTATCCTAGTGCAATGCTCCATGATGGGAACTGAAGACAGTATACCAAATCCTGCACACCTTCGTGTCATTCATTCCAGGTTAAAGACTTCAGAGTAGGATTCCCTCATGTTAAGCCCAAATCATGACTTCTCCATATGGCTCCTTAATTTGGGTCTGGAAAATATTGTTTCATAAAGGAGAACTGCCAAGGATACAGTATGCCACCAAGAAGAAGTTTTGGACACCTCTGACAGGCTGGCATAGCAGCCATTCAGCTGGTTAAATACCACTAGCATGTTCTTTCTTGTGCCAGACATATCACCATCTTGGGAACAATTCCAGGGTGTGTTAAGTACCTGTTGACAGCATTCAGTTCTCATACCTTAATCTGCCAGGAAGGTTTGCCATCCAACCTTTAAAAGTCAAAAGAGACGGTGAAATACTAAACCAGACATTCAGAGACCGGTTGTTCTTATGTGTCACGAGTGCTACATTGTGACATGCTGCCTGATTCTAATCGCATGACGTGAGCAGGATGCACATGGATTTTCAGTAGAATTTGCTTTCATAAACTGGACCTCAGCTTGTGGCTGATCTCTTGCAGCAGTGTGTGGGACTTGTGAATCTCCTTCTGCCAGGATGGCCAATCTATAAGGTGAGGTGAGGTGAGGTGAGGTGGGTTGAATCAGGAGTGGATTGTAGGAGGCAAGAGGGTGACAGATTCAGGATGCCCTCACCCCAGTCTGCCACTGCCACCACCTTATAGCCCGCCGCAAACACCAATTATTTGATCTGCTTTCCATCTGCTAAAAGCAAGCAAAAAAAAGAAAAAAACATAGGGCACAATCCTAACTAACTTTCCAGCACTAACATAGTGGTGTCAGTGGAACATATGCTGCATTCTGCAGTTGAATAGTAGTCACGGAGGCCTCCTCAAGGTAAGGGAATGTTTGTTCCCTTTCCTTGGAGCTGCACTTCCCTTACCCCAGTGCTGGAAAGTTGGTTAGGATTACACCCACAATCTGCCTCCTTGCCATGCTTCTTGCACAGTTTTGCAAACCCAGAAGTGTGGGGTTTCTGGCAGAGGCGTATTTACCCTGTAGCCCTGGGTGGCGCGAGCCATGGGTGCCGGGCAGTGGCGGGGCGCCATTGCATGGAGTCCGCAGAGGAAACCGTGCACTTGGTTCATTTGCACAGTCCTTGGAAATAAAACTGGAGGTCCAGCACTTCCAGGTTTGCAAAAATTGTGCAAGAAGCACCTTTTTTTTTTTTTAGCACAGATGCAGCAGTGACAGAGCTGGGGTGGCATCGGGCAACATTCTGCATTACCCTATCCCTGCCTTCCATTGAAGGCATTGCCTCATTCAGTGAGGCACTTCCCTGCCTCATTTAAGAGATGACCAGTGTTAGATGTTCAGTGAAGGAGCATGGAGCACACACTTCTGGTTTTCCTGGATGAGGGAGCCTCAAACTTTGTGCATAGACTCAGATCTGGAATAACTATTTATGTGCAGCGACTTATTTTTACGCACAGATCATTCTTGCTGAATTGATGTGCATCGTGTGCTTAGTTTCAGGACGTGCACCACGTTGGTAGGGTGGAACGTTAAGTGTTCTAACAGAATTTCCAGTGTTTCTGAGCTGAACTGCGACAAGATGGTGTGACTGAGCTACGTTTTTACTAGCAGAGCTTGCCAGAAAAACAGCAAAGTGGGATTTACGAGGCCAACAACTGGTTACAGTGAGGTGATGGTGCTTAGAAAGCTTGCTAGCACCAGAAGCACATGACACGTTAAAGATGTGCCATTGCATTTTGCTTGTGGCGACTCTTGCGCCTACTGTGACTGTTTAATCCTCAGCCCATTATGGAGCAAAAACTAGACTGGGAAGGAGCCATCCTTGGTGCTGCTTTCCAGGAAGTTAAACTGTATTGACCTTGGCTCGCACTCCAGATGATTTGCTGTCAAGTCCCTTTAAGGCAGCATAAAACAAAAAGAGCTCTTAGTTTGCCTGCAAGTTTGTTCAGTCCCTGATTGCATTCGTCCCCAGAAAAGAGCAGCTGTGTTTACATCCACACAGTCCATCCCTCCCATTCTAATTAATGCATGGCCCATTGACTGCCCTGTGAATACACTTACAGTGCCATGTGCTCTTTGCGACAAGATGGATCCCTGCAATTCTCATTCACCTCTGACGTTCAGACAAGAAGGCTCAGCGGAATCGACTGCAAAGGGTCTTTTTTGCAGAGCAGCAGCCTGACATTTTTTTTCCCCACGGAGAGGATAGCGCTGTAAATTTTGAAACAGGAGGTGTACTCACAAGTTTAGGCTTTTCTGCTGACATCAACAAGAAAATCAACACGTTCTAACGAAAAACTCAGTTGGAAAATTTGTAGATTGTACTTCGCCAGATGCATGGAGTGTTACATATGTATGAAAACAAAGAACAACATTGTAAGTAGTGGGACTAAGAGGCCGCAGAAGGGAGAGGCAGAACACAGAGCCCAAATGTATGAGAAAAGAGGAACTCATTAACAAGTGCAAAATATTATCCGTGATAATAATGCAGTACGATCTTTCTAGCACTGCAATGTTAATTTAAACACCTCAAGTTGGAAAGAAACCCTCAGACCTAACTAAGGGCGCAATCCTAACTTGTGCTGGAGCGGGTAGGCTGGCGTGGCTGTGCTGTATCCAGCGGAAGTTAGGAGCTGGCTAATGGGGCAGGGGCATGTTTGTGCCCTTACCTTAGGGTAGGTGCCAGCCGCCCCGATGGGCTTGCTCGGATCTGTGCCTGCTGTTTAACAGGCGCAGTTCTGAGCAAGCCATGCAGCTCGAATCAAGGCCTCAGGGCCTGGAGCCAGGGGGTTGGATGCAGCCTAATGGCCACATCCCAGTTCCAGCCCCCCCTCCCCAGACTGGCACGCCTCCCAGCCTGCCCACTCCTTACCCAGAAATGCTCTCCGTCCCACCCACTCACACCCGCTCAGCACCAACTGAACTCGGCTGGTGCAGGAGCATTGCGCCACTGGCTTTAGCCGGCGCTGCAGGACTGCTGCTGCTGCTGCTAGCATCAACCCAGCAGCAGCAGTGCTAGCATGAGGGTGCTGGTTGCCACTCTCACGCCAGTGCTGCTGCCATTGGGCTGATGCTAGCAGCTAGCGTCGGTCCAACTTGGGAGTTTGGATGGGGCTGCCAATCTGAACGGAGCAGAATAAAATTTGCTGATAAATTCTGGTTCAGTAAATTCATGTTGGAGCCTTCCTGTTGGTCCTGTTGTAGTGACATAGTCTGTGTTTGAGGTCAACAATTGTCAGGGCCAGCCCATCCCTGCAGCCAGCTGAGGTTGGCCATAGTCACAGATAGCAGATTGGTGAGGATGCTCTTCAGTGTCCACCTACTTTCCTCCACTGCTTCTCCTTAGCTTCCACTCCCTGGATTGAAAAAGAAAGAGGGGGGACAGAGAAGAGGAGGAAATATGGCGGGGAGGAGAGTGCTGAACTTGGCATCATATCTTACAGCGAGAGGCCACTATTCACTGGTAAGCACATGCTGGCAGGAATAAAGTCCCCGGTTAGTCCCAGCATTTCCATGTAAAATTTGAAAAGCTCTCCATCTGAAACCTGGCCAGTCAGGAGTGCCAATACTGACTAGGGCTGCAATTCTCTACATACTAACCTGGTGTAGTTAGTGCATAATGCCAATCAATTTAGCAATTGGGAATAGATCCTGGTAAAGTCAATGGGTAGGCAGGCATAGGATTGTATAGTAGATGGACCATTCACTGGATCCAATATAAGACAGCTTCCTAAGAACCTATGCCTGGTTACAGAAAGTTAAATTCTAGAAGAGTACAGGTGTGCCTCACTTAATGATGGAGGTATTTCTCAGATCTCCATCACAATGTGATTAGGTGGTTTTGCAACACTGGCTGGCTGTAGCTGCAAGTGATGGATTGCTTTCAAAGCCTCTCCTTTTTTGTGTGTAAACAGACACTCTGCAAGGCTGCTCCAGGCAGGTTTTTGCAGACCTCATTAACACCTCTTTGTTGTATAAACAGAAACTCACTCACTACTAAAAGCCTATCCTTTGTTGTGCTTTTGCTCATATAGGAGGAACATTGCTAAGTGATGCATGCCTGTAGTTACACAGACTGGTGGATCATTAAGGGCGCCATCCTACCCATATTTCCAGCACTGGCATAGCTGTGCCAATGTCCTGGCTCTTGCTCTCTAGCAAGACATGTCCTGCATTCCGCAGTGGTAGTAGTAGTCACAGAGGCTGCCTCCAGGTAAGGGAATGTTGCTGTTGGAAATGCAGAGAGGGGATGGCTTCAAGATGGATCATGACCTGGTCCCCTGCTGTCATGACAGCCCCCCTCCTTGAAAGCAATGCTCCCCCTCCCCAGAGGGGGTGGGCGCTGCTTTTATAACGTAATTGTGGTAACATGATGACATCACCACAATTACTTCTGGGGCAGGGGCAACCAATTGGGGGTTTGCCCCTGGGCAGGGAATCCCCCCCAGGACCACCTCTGGGTATGTGGGTCCCTCCCTTGTTGGTTCCTGGATTCTGAAATCTGTGGGACTCAAATCCGCTGATATCACGAGCCCATCTGTACAAATATTTTGTATTATTACCTTTATTAGGACCAACAAACATGAGATGGTCTTGAAGTGCAAGCTTTCCATTTCTCTAGAACATCAAGCTGGATTGTTAAGCAAGCAAGAGGGGTGGGAAAGCTGAGCATTGCGTAGTAGCCCTAATACCTGCACGTTGGAACAATCTTAAGATGGCAGGGCAGCAAAGAGAGATGTAGATTTAACTTGATCTGCCTCACTGGACGCTAGACATTCTGCTCCCTCCTTGAAGTAGGAATTCCCTATGCCAGGGGAAATTTCCTTCAATCCGCAAGCACTTCTGTTACAATAAACATAAGGCCAAACCCCCATCTCTGGATTGCAGCCAATGGAAGCAATCAAAATCTCTTTTTATTGACCTCTTCAACAGCTACAAACCAACAATTGGCTGTGTATGTATAGGGATGAAAAAAAATACATTGCTTTTATCCACCACTGGAGGGCATGCGCGCACTTACTTAATGTGGTTGCTAATGATCACCAGCTCTGTGGCCACAGTACTTTCCATTTATCAATGTTCCAGTTCAGCATTATATTTCATTCACTGCCTGGAGGTTTTTGGCTTCTTTCAATTATGTTTTATCATATGCTAAAGAGCAAGAGCCTTGCAATATAATTTGATTGAGGAATTATTCCCTTTTCCTCACTTCCATCCAGGTATGTGTTTGCACACATGGGCAGGGAAGCAGGTGTGTGTCCTTGTTTGCAGATATGATCCCAAACACGAAAGCACCCAGGCACTGAGTTCACACATTACATAGGGAGATCTGTCAGGCCTTAGCAGGGGTTTATGCTGGATTGTTGGCTGCTCAGATTAAGACCCCTTTCAAGTATCAGCAATTCCTAGTATGAAACTGTAATCTAGCAGATTAAGGGCCCAGCCCTATCCAACTTTCTGGTGCTGATGCAGTCGTGCCAATGGGGCATGTGCTGCATCCTGCGGTGCGGGGACAGTAATGGAAGTAAAGGAATAATGAAATTAAATTAAGTAAAGGAATAATAAAGGAATAATCAGAGCTGCACTGCCACTGGAAAGTAGGATAGGATTGAGCCCTAACTCTTCCAAACCCTCTGTCCCAAAATAGTGTCTTCTGGAACTGAGCGTGTGTGTGTGCACGCGTGCGTGTGCGTGCATGCGTGTGTGTGCGTGTGAGCGCGTGAGCGCGTGCACCCTCTTTTTCTACAATAGAAATACATGCAATTGTTCCCACAAACTGCAGCAGTTATTTAAACATCAAACATAGTTCAAAGAAATGTGTTGATGATCAGGAAGGAGATCAATATTCCTATTTCATTTTTTTCAAATGTTAGCTTGTACAGTTCATTATTTTGGTTAAAACTACAACTAGTTAAACTATAGCTAGTTAATATACAGTTGTGCCAAACAATTCCTGTGCAAATTTTAATCTTTAAATTCCCAAGATTGTTTTATCAG
Source organism: Lerista edwardsae (assembly GCA_029204185.1). NCBI lineage: Eukaryota > Metazoa > Chordata > Lepidosauria > Squamata > Scincidae > Lerista > Lerista edwardsae. The sequence continues at coordinate 738,433 of JAJKFI010000189.1, read as the reverse complement.
ATCATCAAACATATAAACCTAAAAATTGACCGTTCCTGATGACCTGTGCATATTTTATATGCTGCCTAGGTATGGTTGCCTGAAAAAAAAACACCCCAAATTACAAGTTTGAAACTGCCCAATGTGACATGTATTATATCCATTATGTTTTTAAATGTTACTAAGCAGTTCATTTCTTGGAATAGAACAATTTCTGCCTGCATCACTCAATACGAATAAACATATAGTGTAGAATTTGGGTGTATTCCATTATCCCAGACACACAGTGACAGCTTTATTATTATTAAGTTTACTAATGACTGTTAGATTTCTGAGTAATTATGCATTTTACATATTATCTCTAACTACTATATAGTGAAATACTTTAGATAATACTTAATCTAAATTATGATTTCCTGGAACTCATAATAAAGCCCTATTGTTGCAGTATCTAGTAAATAAGCAGGAGTAATAAAACTGAGATTTTTAATGACATTTTCCTTCAGCCTGTCTTTCCAGTCTAGTTAGTGTCAACGTATATTGCATACACTTGGAAGAAATGCTACAACATTTAAAGGTAAATTAGTCAGACACATGAATAAGTATGGTCCTGTGCTAAGAGGTGTTTGAAAACGGTGTTTTTTATTTTACTCAGAAGCATGCCCATTGTGTTCAATGAGATTAAGGACCCGATCCTATGGTCCATACCACCAGCTAAAAGTGTCATGAACGTGCTGTAAAGAACATTTGTGCACCCAGAGAGGAGGGAGCGCTGCTGCTGGGCCAGCTCTAACGAGTCCCTGGCCTCAGTGCAGAACTGATGGGCCAGGGTCGGCCTTAAACCAATGTGATCACTGTCGTCACATTGCGCCCCACACTTTGGGGAACCTGCACCCAGTATTGTCATTCAGTAACGAGCTGCCGGAACGCAAGGCGGGACTTACCGCCTGATTGGCTGGCCGTTCGTGACGCGTCGCTGCCTGCCTGACCACTGCGCGGGCACCCCTGTCTTCGGAGGGGGTGCCCGCTTGCCTGAGGGGCGCGCTGGGTGCCTAGGCGAGCCGCGGAGGGGCGCGCCACCCGGAAGGAGCCCTGCGGCGGCCGGGCAGGCGGCGACGCGTCACAGACGGCCTGTCAATCAAGCGGTAAGTCCCGCCTCGCGTTCTGGCAGCTCATTACTGAATGACAATACTGCCTGCACCAGTAGAGCAAGTAGATCGCTGGCTTCTGCAGCCTAGATCTCTATGGGCCAAAGGTTAGTGGGGTTAGCACAGCAGCTTTACCGTGGGCCCGCCCACCTGCCCTTGCCTCCAAATGTCTCAAAATGGGCCTCCTGGAAACAACTGCTGGTGATGTCATCATGTCACCACCAACTACTTCCAGATAAGATAAGATAAGATACGAAATGTATTTGTCATTACACTCACAACTGGGTGCAACGAAATGAGGTGCTCTTCCCCACGGTAAAACTAGACAACACCAAAACTAAAATATGCACAGTCAACCATACAGCAATCACTTATACAAATATAAATACCCCATTACTTCCCACAATATAGCTTCCACACACACTTATGACCCCGCATTTAAACTCAGTACTGCACTTGATGCCATGCACCATGCACCACAAGCGCGTTTCTTGGTGAGTGGGAGCCCCATGGGGAGGGGGAGGGGGAGGGGGAGGGGGCCCACACGGGAATGCCCTGCATTGGGCCCTTCCACTCCTAGAGCCGGCCCTGAGATGGGCCACCTGTGCTCTAGCAATTTGAAAATCTTTTCAAATGTCTTTTCAAACTGGAAAGTTTATTTTTACTGCAGTGAATCCTTGATTTGAAAGACAAATGGGGAGACGATGAGGTGTTGATGCCAAACGTTCATTAAAGCCAAATGCATTTAAGATAACGCACAAAACATATATGACTAGTTTTTAATGAAGCAGGAAACACCAGTTGTGTCCAAAGTCTGTTAAACTGAGGTCTGCTAAATGGAGGGTTCACTGTGTTAAGTACACTTGTGTGCACATTTATTTGCATTAACAATCCATTTCGTTATCCCTCAACTACCGAAGCCAAACAAAATAAGTTATCAATTTCACATTGTGTGAAAGTCATTGAAACAAAACCAATCTGAATATAATTATGTTCTTTTCCATTTATATCTGTCCTATACCCTGAATCTGAGATTCTAAACCAAAAGCAAGACTAACCGCACTTCAGTCCTTTATCAAGCTACAATACAGTATTCTTCTTCATTGTCCATTAATTTCAAGGCAATTCAAGAGCCAGAACAGTAGAAAGGTGTTGGTTGACATAAGTACATGGGTGGAAGGAATACACAAGATAAGATAAGCAAGGCATTTTAACAGTGCCATTCCTGTAGGTGGGGTCGAATGAAGGAGTACCAAAGAGGACATCACATTCATTCTGAAAGCATTGTAACACTGCTGCTGTGGTCTCCAAAAAGTAGAAGTCATTAATCCGGTGCAACCACCCCAATCCTGCCGAAGCTAGCCACATGGTTACCCTGTAATGAGAATAGTCCTCGAACAAGGGCACAATCCTTAGTTAGGCCGGCACAGTTAGGCCAGCACAAGGGACACAATGAAGTTTGCTTGGACTACTCTTAGAGTCAGAGAGGCCAGCACACAGATGTGAGCCATCCTCCCAGACTCCAACACTAGTCCAAACATGCTATATGGTGGCACTTGTGCTGGCCAAACTGTGCTGGCCTAACTCCAAGCTGGGATTGTGTCCTTAATGCAAGGAAGGTTACATGAACCTATGACTTCCCACCCCCTACCCCCAGGCCATTTTGTTCACAGAGGATGCAAATGAGGAGGAGTTTGCTGAGGTAGAGAAAAGAAATGCAGAAATGCCGTTTGCCTGAAGATAAGAGCTGAAGATCTGAAGGTCGCCAATTCGGGACTACTGGAAGTCTCTGTGAATGGCAGACCTTGTAAATTGTGACTGATTAACAGCTGAGCTGTCTTTGGCTGCCTTGTGAGAGGGGGAGTTGTGCCGGTCAGCTGCTTCTCTGGTGGGAGCAGAGAAGCCACTTATCAGCCAGCAAGAAGACAAACGGGTGGCCAGAAAGAAGACTAAATCCAGAAAGGTCCATCTGCATGTGTGTAGTTCTTGAAAGATAGAACATTTCTGTAAAAATTGTAAAAAAACTTTGGGTCTACGAATAAAGTCTGCCTTGAGTTATAGTCATTAGAGAAATCTGGTGACCTAAGAAAGGCGGTATATAAATACAAGTATTATTATTATTATTATTATTATTATTATTATTATTATTATTATTATTATTA
>JAJKFI010000189.1:704110-735134 GCA_029204185.1 Lerista edwardsae | reverse complement strand
TATTATTATTATTATTATTATTATTATTATTATTATTATTATTATTACCAATCAACTATATGTTTCATATTTCTGAATAATTCAGAAAGAATTTCAGTGCAAGGTTTCAATCGTTTATATATTTCAAACCACTGTGAGGAGCCAATGCAGCAAGAAACACAGTAGAGTCCAGTTTTATAGTGACTATAAAATAATTTTCGAGCAAATAATATTACAGAGTTTTTCATGGGATCAAAGGAAAATTGCCTTAGGCAAAATCAGATCATCGGTCCATCTGACTCAGGGTGCCATCCGAACCAACATTCCAGCACTGACATAGCTGTGCCAGTGGGACACGTGCTGCATCCTGCAGTGAAGTAGGTCTCCTCAAGGTATGGGAACATTTGTTTCCTTACTTTGGCACTGCATTGCCCGTACCTTGGTGCTGGAAAGTTGCTTAGGATTGTACCCTCAGCTTTGGTAGGGCTTTCAGAAAAGGGCTTTCAGGTAGGGCTTTCAGAAAATTTCAGAAAGAAATTTTTCTTTGCCCTACTGGAAGCTGCCAGGAATTGAACCTGGGACCTTCAGTTTGCAAAACATGCACACACGTACTCTACCACTCAGGGCACAATCCTAAACTGGAGTTAGGCCGGCATAAACTAAGCCAGCCAAGTTTGGCCAGCACAAGGGACACCGTAAAGTATGTTTGGACCACTCTCTGAATCAGAGAGACCAGCACACAGACGTGAGTCATCCTCCCTGACTCTGAGAGTAGTCCAAACATGCTTTACGGTGGCCCTTGTGCTGGCCAAACTTTGCTGGCTTAGTTTATGCCGGACTAACTCCAGTTTAGGATTGCGCTTTGAGTCATGGCCTTCCCTTACTCTTTGTGCATTCAATAATGGGATAATCAAGTATGTTCAATTGGAATGTAGGTGTTAAAATATGTAATGTATCAGGTTGAATCTTCCCTTTAGCTTATGCTCGATAGAGGGTGCAATCCAAACCCTCGATTGGGCTAGCACAAGTCCATTGTGCCAGTCCAGTGTTGTGGCAAATGTGCCGTTAAAGCACGTTTGCAACGACATAGGAGGAGATAGGCCAGCACACAGATGTGCACTGGTCTCCGTGCACTGACACCCGGGCCTGGCAGCAAAAAGGAAAGGCCTTCCAAGCTCAGCCAATGTGTGGGGTTCGGGAGGGCAGGGGGAGACAGGGCAGGGCAGGGCAAGGCAGGGGATGGATAGGTCCGTGGGCAGACTGGCCCAGGTAGGGGGGTGAAGGCAGTATCCAGGACTTGGGCCAGATCCTAACACTCGTTCCCAGCCCGGCTGGGCCCAAACTGGGCTGCTCGGAGTTGCGCCAGCAATTTTGGCCACTGCGCATTACCCAGGGAAAGGGGGATGTCTTTTCCTTGCCCCAGGTTGTGCCACAGCCAGTCCGAACCCAGGGCTGGACATGGTGCAGGTATGTCGGCCTTCCTATTCCAGCTCACGGTTTTGATTGAGCTCTAAGTTAGCAATCCTATGCATATTTAGGCAGCAATCCTAGCGAGTGGCCACAAAGTTACTATGCGTGATATTGTGTGGATTGGTATTGAAGCCATTTAAGCCTGCATAAGGACTTTGTGGCCACCATGTACACAAACGTACTGGTGTGTAAGGCCCTCTAAACACAATGGGGCTTACTTCTGAGCAGATGTGCATAGGCTTGCACAGTTATTCTTGGAACAAGCACCACTGAACACAGTGTGACTTACTTCTGTATAAACATACAAAGGTTTATGCAATAAGAAAGTTCCCCTTTACTTGTATTGTACACACCTTCGACTTCCTTTCTTTTTAAATACTCATGAGCAGACACTCAGAAAATGCAGCATTGTTATGTTAAGTAAAGCAAGATTTTATCTACAGTGTTTAATGAGTATTTAATGAACTTGGTTTATTTTTAAGAGAGACATGCCACACAATTTTGGGCAAATGAAAGAGTTGGTTTTAAGTTGGTCTATCATTGCTATTAAAAGAGCAGAAATAGAGTCCAAAGAAAACAAAACAAAAGACTGAATAGAGACCAGAATGCAGACTGTTTTATTTTAAATACAGACTGCCTCCCTGGTTTTTTATTTTGTTGGCCTTTTGTTTAAATACAGGCAGCCTCGCCATATCCATGGATCTGTTATCCGCAGTTTCACTTATTTGCGGATATTGTTTATTTGCTTACCAATGTGAAGATGTTCTTCCTTTTATGGTGCTATAATCATGCAAGCTTATAGCAAAGTGGAAGAAGGCTACCGGAAGCCAGAATGCTTGTAAAAGAGTAGATTGAATGCTAGAATGTATTTCAGGAAGCATGAAGTTAAGCAGCTTGCTCCTACGTTGTTATAAGCTTGCATGCCTTTTGTGAAAGGAAGAACATGTTCACATCAGCAATCAGATAAGCAATGTTAACGGGCACGGGAGGGTGCAGATGCCCCCCCCCCGAGATAGTTCCCCCCATCCATGTAAAGCCCTGGGATGGATCCAAGATATGGGGGTGGGGTGTAATAAACTAGCCATCTGGCGGGAAAGGTTGCTTAGCAAAGAGGCTTAAACACAGGTTTTGAGGGAGAAATCAACTGATTTCAGCATAAAATCAAGTTGTGCTATAATATTTCCAAGCGGCATGCTTACCATCCGAATCATTCCATTTCCTTACTAATTCAAGAGGATGGCAATAGTTACTGTAGAAGAACTTGAACAGTCCTAGCTGTAATCAATCCTTCAGAAGGGTAGGTTATAAGGAATGATACAGCCCCTGGACACAAGTAAGAATCAGTGAGATGGAAGAACGTCAAATAAACACATCACTTTTGCGGTAAAGACGACAGGGTGATGTGAAAGAGTCAATCAGTACAAATAGATTTTCTATTTCATGTCTGTGGCCCAAACAGGTCTGAATATACCTGTTTAAAAATCCATCATTCTTTACTCTGATTAGATTCATTTTGTTGCACTACCTCAGCAATTAAGACTGCAATCCTATAGGCCAGCAGTTCCCTGGTCCCTGGTAACCTGCAGAGGGGGCCCTCCTGACCACATCAGGACACGGGATAGCCCTAGTCCCCCCCCCAGTACTTGCAACTGTCCCAATGTCGGAGTAGGACTTTGGGAATTGCTGCTATGGACACTTAATCAGGGAGTAAATCTCACTGAATTTAATGGGGCTTACATCTGAGTAGACATGCATAGGATTATTTCTCCGCAGGAGAGTGAACATTCCTGAAGGCCTCTCTTGTCAACACCTGATTCAGGATCCTCAAAATACACCTGAGGCAAATGAGGTGCTGACAAGCCAGGTTATGTGTTCACTTTCCTCACACCTTTTGTTATCAACAGAATAATCACACCTCACCAATAAGGCTTCAGCCAAGGCCTCCAGTCTCCAAGTCAAGGAGTTAATGATTTTAAACAGGAATCAGATTAGTGCAATAATGTCAGAGTATCAACCCCCCCCCCGGGCTGTGATGAGGCAAGGATTCCACATGAACAGTATAATCAAATCCTCACACTGAGGGTGAGCCTCAAGGGGAATGTATTTCATTCATTTCAAAGTGATACGGTTGTCACACACGCTGGCCAAATTTTAAGGCATTTGTTTTCGTGGAGACTGCATGTCTCTTACTTAGAAGTACTTAGAACTTCCAACTGCCCCCACTTCCTGGTGATGAGAGCAGTCATTCCTGAGCAGGGGCATAACACACTGCCCTGGCATCTGGGGAAGTGACATCTCGATGTCACGTGACATCATTTCCAGGTTTTCCCCTGAGGAGGGGCACTTGCTTCCTCAGAAGAGGAGTCCTCATAGGAAAAGGAACAGGGAGTGTGAAGCTGCCAGCATGTCCTCCATAGCTTGGGAGGAACCTGAGCGGCTGTCAGGCACCCCCTTTGGCAGTGGCGTAGCTAATAAAAATGTAGCCCGGTGCCTAGGGCAGAAGGATGCCCAGAAGTAACATCACAACAGGAAGTGCTGTCATTTCCAGAAGTGACAGCATGCCCAGACTTATAAAAGGGTGAAAAATGGGGGATTCACATCCTCTCCCCGACCCAGCAGCGTGACCCTCCTGCTGCCCCCAAGCCCACAGTCATCCCCCAACAGTGGCATGGTTCCTTCCTTTCTTTTGTCCACTTTAAAAGTTATCTAAGCCAGCAATTTTTACATGACTTTTGTATTTTTGTTTTCAATTTTTTTTGGCCACAATCTTTGATAGAATGAAGGTATTACACTCTGGTTTGTTTCATTGTGTTGCGCATGAAATTACCTTTTCAATTATATATAACATGATGGCATTATTCATACATACCAAAGTTTTCACCATTTTGGCCACAAGTGTCAAGCTCAGCTTGTTGCCCCCCTAAAGCTTGTTGCCCGGTGCAATTGCACCCCCTGCACATCTTTAGCCACGCCCCTGCCCTTTGACACAGTGCCTGGGGTAGGGGTCCCTCAGGTTTTGTCCTAGTTACAGCTCTGTTCCTGAGCTAGCAGAAGTCTCCACGCAGCGACTTGACTCCCTCAGTTTCTCTTATGTTCATCGTGTCAGTAATAGCAACAGCAACACTGCATCTTAAAGAAGTCAGAAACTTAATGGGCTATACAACCTCTGCTTTTGATACATTGGAGACCTAACCTGAATCTAAGGCTAGCATGACAAATTCAGGGTCATTGCGCTTGCTAGAGAATGAAGGGACACATCTTGCACTGTTCCTGTGTACATGCTTATATATTTACAAAGATTTTAATTCCCTAATTCCAATATTTAAACTTAACCTAAGAAGCAAAACTTCAAAAGTGTTTTTAAGCAAAAGCAGCTGATTAGCTAAATTTTGAAGGAAAACCAGCTGAGTGGTACCCTCCCCGCAAAAAACGGTAAGTCCAGCAACAGTTTAAAACCAGCCACATGTTAACCTTTAATCAGATATTGGATTAGGTCTGAAGTAGTTATGAGCCACTGCCAATGAACTTCACTGATTCACCAAATGAAAGACGACACTACAGTTTCTTTAGAAGCTTTTACAGCTGATTCAGCAACATCTTTACCCAGATCTCCTTTGCTCAAGCAAACAGATTTCCTGTAAGAAAGGGGGAGAAACCCAAAGTAATTTATTTCACACAAATAGCTGGTTTAAAACCTGCACGAGAATGTATTTCAGTTAATTTCTGCTCAGAGAAGATGGGAAGTGTATGTGCATGTGCAGATCCTAGATGGGCTATCATTTCCACAAGTTGTGAATGTGAATTAATTAAAGTTATGAGGGAAGAATTTATGCTGTTGTTGAAGAGATGTTAAGAAGGCTTTCCTTTCTTTGAAGGGTGAGGCCTAGATCTGAAACAGGAGTATGGCTAAAGAAGTGCAGGGGAGTGCAATTGCACTGGGCAACAAGCTTTAGGAGGGCAACAAGCTGACTGACACTAGTGGCCAACGTTATGAAAATTTGGTAAATACAAATAATGCCATCAATGCAGAATGTGATACAGAATGCAATGAAACAAACCAGAGTGTAATATCAAACGTTATCAACTCTATCAAACGTTATGGCCCCAACACCAGAAAACAAAAATACAACTGTCATGTAAAAATAGCAGTTTGCAGTTTTTAGGAATAATATTTTCATGTTATATATCATTCAATGTGGAATTTCATGCAGAATGCAATGAAACAAATCGGACTGTAATATCTTCATTCTATCAAAAGTTATGCCCCCCCAAAAGAAAATGAAAATACAACTGTGATGTCACTTCCTGTTGTGATGCCACTTCCAGGGCATCATTTTGCCCTCTGCACCAACCATTTTCAAACAACTTTACCAATGGGCTATTTCAAAGCTCAAGTTGCCCACCAGCATTTTAATGTTTCAACCTGTAGATGTTTGTTCTGTCAGGTAGTCAATAGTGGGATGAGAAAATAGTAAACTCCAGATTTTGCTTTACCTAGCATTGTGCTACTTTTACTGTAAACTGGTCTCAAAATGGCTGCTGCAGTTCCACGTTTGTTAACCCAGTTCTGATTAACTGGGTTAAGAATCATCCCAAGCCCTGATGGCTTTGGATGATTCTTGAGGATGCTTCAGTTTGAAATCCGTGACTTCAGATTGGAGATACCAAAGATGAAGTTCTGGGAACCAAAACTCATCAAGTGAAGTTCTAAGAACCGAAGCTGCAGGATTTGTAAACTGTTGAACAAGCAACATTGCAGTTACTCAGCAACATTAGCTGGGGGACATGAACGTTTGCGGATAAGAGGTGTTCCTCTTCTGAAAATGTACCTGGCATTCTCATAACAATGTCCAGGCATAATGGTAGGATGTTCAACTGGCCACAGGCTTCAAAGAACAAAATAAATGACTCTTGGTTTGACTCTGTCAAGCCGTTGCTTCGGCGACTACACTGGCTGCCGGTTCCTTTCCGGGCCCGATTCAAAGTGCTAGTTTTGACCTATAAAGCCCTTTATGGCTCGGGTCCAGGGTATTTGAGGGACCACCTTCTTCCATACAATCCTACCTGTGCTCTGAGGTCATCTGGGGGGCCCCTTTTGACTGTACCACCCCCAGCAGAGGTGAGAGGGAACTAAAACTAAAACTAAGAACTGCTCCCTCTTTGGCAATATTCCGGCGGGGGCTGAAGACCTTTTTATTCCAACAAGCTTTTAATTGTTGACAGGCTGGCTGGTTTTTATATGCTTTTTTAGGATCCACGGGGCTGACTGTTTAAATTTTAATTATTTCAATTATTGCTTTTGACTATTGTTTTTAACTGTTAAGTTCTGTGTTTTTATTGTATTTTAAATGTTGTAAGCTGCCTTGGGTGCCATGGGGCTGAAAGGCGGGGTATAAATTAAATAAACAACAACAACAACAACAACAACAACAACAACAACAATGAGATGGGTGAACAGAGAGAATGCTGACCCGGTTATTTGGTTTTTTTCCCCACAACTACACCCTCAGCTATGATTAGAGAAGGATAGCAGAAAGGCTTCCTAGATCAAGAATCTCTTTGAGAGTGCAATCCTAACCTGGAGTTAGGCCGGCACAATTAGGCCAGCAAAGTTTGGCTGGCACAAGGGGTACCGTAAAGTACGATTGGACCATTCTTGGGGTCAGAGAGGCCAACACACAGATGTGTGCCATTTTCCCTGACTCTGAGAGTGGTCCAAATGCACTTTAAGGTGGCTTTTGTGCTGGCCAAACTTTGCTGGCCTAGCTGTGCCGGCCTAACTCCAGGTAAGGATTGCGCTGTGGGAGATTCTCCTGAGATTATTTCTTCAATCATCTCCCAAAACTACAAGAGTCTGCCTTGGCTCTTTTCATTCTTGCTTTCCTCTTATCCCTTTCAGTGTTTTCTTTTTCTGTGGTCTCAGGATTTCTCTTCAAGCAGATCAAGGCCACCACACTTTAGATAAGCAGCATTATTAGACTGTTCTGCTGGATTCTCTGTTAACTATGAAACCGCTAGAAACTTGAGAGCTAGGCTATGCAAGAGGGAGTGTAGGTCAGATAAGAAACCTAGATAGGACAGGGTAGTGGCGGGTAGGAATTTAATTTATTTCTTGTTAAGGATTGTTAGCACTGAAGAATGAATGACCTATTTCAATGTACCCAAGTATCTGAGCATATTGTGTTTCTATCTCCACTGTTCATGCAATCTGTGTACACTTTATTTTCCATGCTATGATTTAACTTGTAATGTTCATTTGCTTTTAGAAGGCCGTTTAAAACAATATTAAGATGATTTCTGTTTTCTTCAGAGTTTTGAGCACTGTGCCTTACAATAAGCTACTTTCTTTTTGTTTTTCTAAGATCACGGTGTCTGTTTGCTTTAGGGCACATTCCTAACCTGGAGTTAGGCTGGCATAGTTAGGCCAGCAAAGTTTGGCTGGCATAAGGGCCTCTGTAAAGTGCATTTGGACCACTCTCTGAGTCAAGGAGGAGGATGCACATCTGTGTACTGGCCTCTCTGACTCCGAGACTGGTCCAAACATACTTTACTGTGTCCCTTGTGCCTACCAAACTTTGCTGACCTAACTACGCTGGCCAAACTTCATGCTAGGATTGCATCCTTAATGTGTACCTGTTTTACTGGTCTGGTACTTCACTCACTGGAGTAAAATAGGACACACAGTCACACATGGAACACTGTGGTTCCAGTTATCATTGCAGATGTTTATTTTTATATCACCCATTCTCCAAGGAGCTCGGGTCAGTTCATGTGTCCACCAGGCCTAGTCATTACAGTGGGGCCCCCTTATCCATGGATAAGGAATTCTGTGGATGCTGAGGTCCACTCCCAAAGCTTGCACAGTTACTTACCTGGAGCCTCTGGAGGCCTTTCTTGGGTTGTGCCAGGCTGGCAACCCTCTCTATGGGCCTCAGAATGGCCCACAGAAGCCTCCAGAAGCTACTTCTGGTCAAACTGCACATTATCGTGAAAACTGGAAGTCATTTCCTGAGGCTTCTCTGGGATATTATAAGGCCTGTAATTGTGAGAAGCCTCTGAAGGTACCCATGTGGACACTCTGTTTCCGTGGATACCTGTGGATGGAGAGGGTCCATTGTACTCAGTGGTGTCATCTACTCACCAGTAGACAGTACGCTGGGCAGGACTTAGCGTGATCGACAGTCCGTCCACTCACTTCCGCTTTCTTCCCGTGCGCCGCGCAGCTTTCCCTCGCCTCGGAGGGTGCGCCTGCTCGCCCAGGCACCCGGTGCACCCCCCACCCATCCCCCCTGGCGAGCAGGCACCCCCTCCGAGGTGAGGGAAAGCCGTATGGCGCATGGGAAGAAAGCAGAAGTGAGTGGACGGACTGTCGATCATGCTAAGTCCCGCCCAGCGTACCGTCTACTAGTGAGTAGATGACACCTCTGATTGTACTGTAGGTGAACAGTACCCCAGAAGTGTGTACCCCAGAAGATACTCTAGAATCATTGGCCACATGCAGGGATTGCATGGCAGTCACACAAGTTGATGTGGAAAAGGTTCACGGAACATTGAAAGTATAAAATGCCTGGCATAAAGTATATCATGGGCTCACACCCAGGAGCACTTGTGTCACATGCAAGCATGAGGACATTCAAAGTTATATACTCACATGTGCTGTAGAATTTAGGGTGGAATCCATGAGCCAAACACACAGACAGGCAGCCCAATCCCGAATCCAGCAGTGCCCAGGGTTACACTGGCACCGAAATGATGACCGCTGGATCCTGGCTCTGCTGGGATACTGCCAGAGGTCTCACTGCAGCCAGTGGCAATGGGTCTCCTCCACGCTGCACCCATGTTTGAGTGGGTGTAGAGCGGAGGAGACTCGTATCAGGCCACCCAGCTCTGGAGGGGGTACAGAATGCAGTGGCAGAAGCTGCCCCATCCCTGCCCCCCTCGTGGACCCGATCCTCCCCCACCCAGTTCTACCTATTCCCCTTTGCCATTGCTGGAGCCCAGTCAGCCTCCTGCTCAGCACTGAGGCGGGATGCTAATTAGTGCCAGCATAGCGCAAGTGGTGGTTGCTTGCGCGGTGTCGCGAATGTGCTTTACTGCGTGTTCATGACATTTTTTTGCCAGTGATACACACATATTGCTGGCAATAAGGGCCTCTGGACCAGAGCCACAACTTGCTTATACTTTCGTCCTTCCCAGAGTTTTCGATACGAATTGTTCTGTTTTTTAATGAGTGAAGACTGTAACATTAGCCCAGTTGGCGAATGCAGCACACTCTTAAATGTAAGCATGTCCATTTGTGGCTTGAAAAGTTATTGCCTGGTGCATCTTTAGAGTTGGACATGACTACAGACAGGGAAAGGCTGCACAGGCCTGAATGCAAGACAGGGAGTTTAGGGACGTTGAGATTGATACTCCCATAAAGCCTTCCAACTACAACCGCATGATAAAGTAACATGTGCTCATCCTAAAAGCATTTGTGGCAAGCAAAGAAAGGACTCACAGAGCATAAAACTGAACAAAAGTTAACGTTTGGCTGCAGGGCTCCGTGAACATTTGCTGTCTGTCTTCAAGTAACTTTAATAAACAAAAAGAAACCGAATGCATCATAAAGCACTATCTCTACATGTGGCAACATCTGCGACCATGAGAGACAAAAGAGTTATGAAATAGCATGTTGTTTGGGGCATAAGTAGGCTCAATAGCTGGATGAACCTTCTAGAAGTGAATCCTAGTTCTTTATTTTGTGTGTGCTGCTGTCATCCGGTCCAGCGATGGGATTTACAAATTGACAAGGGGTACGCTGGGCGGGACTTAGGCAGGACTTCCGCTTGAGTGGCAGCCCGTCCGCAGCGTCGCCGCGGAGGACAGGTGAGGGTCGCATCGGGTCCCTGGGCAAGCAGCGGTGGGGCGGGCTAACCAGGGGCAGCCCCCCCGAGGCCAGGACAGCTGCAGAACACTGTGGACGGGCAGCCGATCATGCGGAAACCCCGCGTTAGTCCCGCCCAGCGTTCCCCTTGTCAGTCTGTGAATCCCATCACTGCTCTGGTCCCCTATGAGCCTCTGGCTCTCCTGATTTTGCCGGCATGGACTGCACCCTCCCTCTGGGTGTGTGTGGAGAGCATTTGGAGGGCCAAGGAGGCTGCAGACAGTCACTTCCTGGTTTTCCCAAAGATCTGGAAGTGATGTTTAGGGGCCTTAGACGGCCTGATAGACAGGGAGTCCTTCCTGGCCCTCTGGATGTTTCCTTTCCTGTGATCTGCTGGTTCTATTTACCCCAGCACATTTAAGTAAGGTGGGGTGCTTATGGGGTGGGGGTGGGTGGGAGTCCATTAAAGTGTGTGCTATATTTCTGTGGTGTATGTTGGTGCTTGGAGGAATCCTGAAACTTTGAGCCCATTCATTCATTCATTCAAATAAGCATTCATTCAAATAAATAATGTATTTATTTAAATTTTATATTTAAATTTATTTATTTATTTTTCCGGCCCTCGACACCATGCCAGATATTTGATGCAGCCCTCTGGCTAAAAGGTTTGGAGACCCCTGGTTTAGGCATTTGAATGTTCATATACCTGCATCATGTGCCTAATTCCTGCTGGGAGGGCACAAGAATAACATGATGAGCCTGATCTAAACAGCAATTACTTTTTTTTCCCTTTTACACCAAGGGCAAGGAGGATTTGCTGCAGAGAAACTATCTTTAATGGCACTTTGTACTATCATCCATCAGGCGTCCTCTAGCACTCTCACAGTGATCAGCAGATCTTATCAACAGACATCTTTGCATTTAAACTGGGGTCATTGCATGCCCCCCCCCCTCAGTTGGCTTAAATGCACACACCCTGGTTTAGGTGGTTTACACGACACACCAAAATGCAAAATAATGCTCAACTGTTCTGAACTATGTTACTTTAACACAGAAATACAGGCAATCTTGAGTTCCAAACTTCTCTAGCCAAGCCATGTATGTCCACGTCTTTAAATCTGCAACACATTTTGTAAACATCTATCCACACATCCTCCGCATGAAGATAACAGCATGTGTAGTGTAATTCCTCCCAGGAGTATACAGCCTCTCCCGGGATATCTCAGCTGTTTTACTGATATCACAGTTAGACATAAACAGACGCGAACTAATTGCTGTTTACCCCAGCACCTCCCCCTCTCCATTCAACGTGTATGTGCAAATCAAACTTCATCTGAATTGAGGCTCATCTAATTGCTTTTGCTAGTGCATGCCTGGATATCACAACAACATTCATGCCTTCTTGGATGAATAAAGTTAAGAATGAATTTCCCCTCCCCTTTCGCTAAAATTGTGCACAGAACTGCACCAAAGGAATGCAATCCAACCAGGTCATTTCTTCACATGGGAAACTTAAACCTGTTGCTTCTTATTTTTAAGCACATGTGCGAACAAGTATAGATTACTCAAGATGATAAAAGACATCTTTTCTTCAAGACTATCCATATTACTGCATAGTGCAAATACTGCAGACAGTTCCATTCATATGGTTGTTTCTCTAAATATTACTCAAAGCTAGTTGGGAGTGATTTGTGTGGACAGAAAAAAACAAAACCCTGCAGTTTGCATGTTAGAACTGTCTCTTCCTTTTTTTTTTTTTTTTTGACACAAGATTTTGAAATTGACTTCTCCACATTTTTTAAGTGGGGGAGTAGTAGTTAATGATTAGCAGTAAAGACCAAATTCCATACATAGATTCCCTTTGGCCTTGAGAAATTTATGTATTTAGGACGCTTAGAGCGCAATCCTAACCCGGAGTTAGGCCGGCACAGTTAGGCCAGCAAAGTTTGGCCGGCACAAGGGCCACCGTAAAGCATGCTTGGACCACTCTCGGAGTCAGCGAGGATGGTGCACATCTGTGTGCTGGGATTGTGCTCTTAGTTCTCCTGACAGAAACAACCACAGGGAAACCATGTTGTACTAACCCTCAATTCTAATGTCTGAATCTGCAGCCTGCTTACATAGTCACAGGAACACCTGACACAACCTGCCACCAGCAGGGCTACTGGGGCCTGCACTTCAGTGGTGGCACACTGGCATCGCAAGCGAATCACTTGCTGCCGCAACCAGGATTCTCTGTCGGCTGTACACCTGTTGAGTGTGGAGAGGCTGCTTATTGGGCCACCCCACCTGCCTTCAAACAACCCAAAATTGGGCTCCCGGAAGCAATTTGTGGTGATGTCAGCACAACACCGCCTACTGTTTCCAGGTGCTGCACTTCACACATGGCACCACAAGCACTCTTCTCACCATGGCTGCATGTTGAGTGGGAGAGGGCTGTGGGGAGGGTGGGGGCTCCATGGGAATGCCCTTCTTTGGGCCCTGCTACTCCTGGGGCCAGCCCTGGCCACCAGGATAGGTGTTTTGGCTCATCTGGCCCAGTAGTATACACTCTGATGGGCAGTGGCTCAAGACGACAGGTGGCCTCCACCTGCTTCACTGCTGCTGCTGCTGCTGCTGCTCCTTCAGGTCCTTGGATTTGACAAGTGGACAGAGCAAAAGAAGAAGTGTGAAAAAGAGATCACATCTCCTACACACCTCCTCTTCCACACTGCCCTCTCTCTTTCTTTTTTTTATCTTGGGCCTTCTCCCACCTCAGACTCTGTATCGCATATATCCTTTTAATTAGAGATGCTGGGACTGATCACGTGATGTTCTGCATATGGAGCATGGCACACCCATTATAAACGTCTTGGAAACATTCAGTCCATCCCATCAAGCAAGGTAACTGCAGGATTTGAGCTCACAACACCTTGAATATAGCCCTAAAAAGGGGGTGGAGTGGGGGAAGGAGAGCAGCCTGTACCCCCTGGGATGACATCATTGCCAGTTAGTTCCGGGTTGGGAGGCCAGATGCAACACGACAAACACTAGTGAGAGGCTCAGGGTGAATAGGAGGGTATTTCCAAGTGTGGAAAACATGCTTTGGAGCTCTGCTCACTGTGCCAAGCCACCAGCTTCTGTTTATCATGTCACATTGCCGATCTCGCTGCCCCATGGCAGGGGTTCAGGGGTCCCGTGCACACCACCAGCCACCACCTTAAGTACCACTGGTGGTACCTCTACCACTGGTTGAGAAACACTGTACTAGGCCATATTTTCTGACCCAGACAAAACATTCTGTCTTCAGATCTGGTCAAAGCAGCCACAGGGAAAGGATCCTGCACTGACTCCTTGTTCTAGTATCATCGCATTTTACTGTAAAATTATTGCTGTGCTAAAACCAAGATTGTATTAAGGGGAGGAGGGGTAAAATGAGCAAGGCACCAACAAAACAAGACAAGTCTGAGTCTGGAATGTCATTAAAGTGGTTAAACTAACAGCGCAAGACTTTCAGTTGGTGAAATCTCTTTGAGTGCTCATTACGTTATGCTTCAGTGTGTCTGTGTAAATAAGTCAGCCAGTCAGAATGACTGATTGATCCCCAAAGCCCAAAGATATGACACAGGCAGGTATATGAGTGAATCTTAGGTGGTAGGTGCTGTTCTGTAAATTGGCTAAATTAGGATACAAGGGTGAGGCTTTACATTATTTAACTGGGTGTGCATACTCAAGACCATTTAAATTAATGAAGGTTAATTACCCTTAACGCCCTTTGCTCGTTCTGTCATACTTACAATGAAGGTAATTCATGAGTGATTTTCCTGGTCTTTCAATGCATCCTTCATAAAATGGGAATTCTAACATGTAGCATTAAGGATTGTGAGTACAGAATGGAGAGATTACTAAACATAAAACATACAAGGGTGTGATCTGGCTCCACAAAGTTTGCTGGTACATGCACAAGTCTGAGCAATTAACTAGCAGAAGGTTTCTAGCAAAAAATATGATTATAATTAACTAGCAGAAATATATTTATATTTCTGTGGAAGAGAATAGTCTCAATTCAAACCAATTCAAACATTGCACTTTGATATTGTGGCTATAATTCTACAGGGTCTTCTCCAGTATATGATGCATAAACATAAGTGAATAAATGAATGATTAGCAGATAGGTGTGACTGCTAATAGAGCTGGAAAATCCTGAGGCTATTTTGGAATTCCAGAGAGTGGATAAAGATTAGATAGTGCTCATTGTTTATTACTTGGTTAAATACAGTATCCAAATACTTCAGAACTCACACTCTGCTATTACAATTCAATATAACCTAGATAGTCAGTCTAAATGTTAACCTGTGAATATGTATTTTTATACCGCCTTTCTCCAGATTTCACTAGACTCAAGGCAGTTTACATGGGCAGGCTGTCCATAAACCCCATTTTTCAATTGGGGTTTTTACAATTATTGTTCTATGTACCATTCACAGAACCCTCAATTTCTTCAGATGTTTCCCTTTCAATGTGTGGTCATGATCCTGGCTGCACTCTTGTACCTTCTGAGCCTTCACAGTCCACCATCTTGGCCAGTTCTTTTGTCAGCTGACTCCTCCACACTCCTCCCATTCCTCCACAAGCTCTGTCAGTGACTTCTGGTCTCCCATCCAAGGCCAATCAAAGGCTGATCCTTCAGGCAAAGGCAACAGCTCAACCTCCAGACCACACTTCCTGCCCATATCCATATAATATGGATAATTATTTAGAAGTTAGGTATATTTGGTATTTCTCCGAATTAAGACACAATACTTTCTAGCTCCTTACTTATGATTTTGTCCATGCAAATAGAGGAAAATTTGGAAAGAAAGCTATGAAACTAGCCAACCACTTCTTGATTCTGCCTCTTACAATACAAATGAAGCTGCAAAATTTATGTAGTGAGAGAATAAGGACACAATCCTAACTTGCGCCGGAACAGGCAGACCTGTGCTATATCCAGTGCAAGTAAGAAGGCCATTGGAGCCTGGGGCACATTCTCTCAAACACAATCCTCTAGTCCAGTAGTTCTCAAACTCTTTAGACTTTTTAGAATGGAACTTGTGTCGGGACCCACTGGAAGGGATGTCATTAACCTGGAAGTGATGTCATAGCTGGAAGTGCCATCAACAAGCAGGAAGTGCCATCATTATGACATAATAAAATGACACTGCTGGAATGCAAACTGGCATTCTTGGACTGCAGCAATTGCACAACCATGAAACATCCCTAACAGAAAGCAAGTTTAGGACAAAATATTCTGTAAAAGCACAGAATTAAAAACAAAATTTTAAGAACTGTTGTCTCGCTTGAAAATTCAAGGTGCTAACACTCACAAAAGGAATATAGAAAGGATAATGTCTGCAGCTTTCAAGATGGCTGCTCCCAGCGTTCCGCAATCCACCAAGTGGGTCCCAACCCACAGTTTGAGAAACACTGCTCTAGTCTTTACCTTAACCACATTACCCTGAAATGCATTTTATAAATGAAGCATCCACAGAATCTCTTCTTTTCAGAGGTTGTATACCACTGAACGCCAGTTGCAGAGAAGTGATAGTGCAAGGGGTTGTTGCATTGTTGATTGTTTCTTGGTGGTTCTTAACATCTGGCTACAAATATAGAATTTTTAGTTCTCCAACAAAATTACAGTTTAGTGTGATGAATTTTGAAATGCTCAGTTATTTGTCAGAATGAAGGAGAGGAGGGAGTGCAAATGTCAACGCAGAGCTCTCATTTCATGAAATATCGCCAGAGGGGCACAGTGTTAAGCTGCCTTAAAAGCACAGAGGTGCTTTTTTCCAATTAAGAACATGTGATGTACATATTCCTTGCTGCGCATTAATATTTTTCAGCATTGAGAACTGGAGAAGCAAAGGCAAGGAAAACATAAAGCAGGCAAACAGAATCTAGGCCTCTTCAATAGGTAACCATACAGGAATAATGTCATATCTAAATTCAGTCAAGCATGTGCATTGTGACTAGAAAAAAAATTGTGCATTAAAAACATCTAGTCCTTGAATTCAAGATGTTCCACTAAAGCAGTGGTTCCCAACATGGGGGTCGCAATGAGTTTGAGGGCAGCCATCTTAAAAAAATCTGGGCACCATCATTTTGGAAGCTTCATTTTGGAAAGGGAAGAGGCTTTCTCATTAAGCTGCCACTTCCTCAGTGTTTGGGGCTGTGAGGGAGATTAGCCTTGCTACGGGCTCATCTTGGTGTGTGCATATGCGTGTGATGAAGTCTCTCCCACGTCTCTTTCTGAGTGGGCATGTCATGGCTTATGTGAGCCTCAGCACATGGGGAAGAGGAATGTAAATACTCTGAAGACTATCTAAAATTTGGCTTTACCACCTCGATCAGCAATGGCATAATGAGGCCACAATGCGTTCTGTGCAATTGTTCTCAGTGCTCAATCAATCACTGAACTCAAAACTCAAACGCCACTTAAATACAAAACATTCAGAACATTCTAAAAAGGATGTGGAGATCTTTCAACTTTCAAAAAGTGTGATTTATTAAAAACAATGACTTCACTTCCTGCTTAATGACATCACCTCTGGCCCTAGGTCTTCAGGGGGTCCCAACAGATTGTCATACCTAAAAGGGGGGGCCTGGTGCAAAAAAGGTTGGAAACTACTGCACTAAAGCTATGTCAACACCATCAGTGCTGGACACATACAACAGCGTTCCTATTAAACTATGACTGCTGTGTGACGACACCATATTAACACTGTTCTTGGCTGTTTATATAGCATGGATACTGATTCCCACCCTTACTACAATGCAGGCAGAAGCAGGGCAGCTCCGATACACATCAGAAAAGTGTCGGATGTGTGCCCTCCCTGTGGAAAGTCAATAGTTTAAAGTTAATAGCAAACACGTATCTCAACCTGGTCATGCCTTGCATAAGAGCTCCTGTGCACAAAGTTCCTCCACCAACCCACCCATTGACTTCAACTGATAAGTCCCTATGTCCGAGGAGATGCATACAAAGACCTGCTCCTTCTGCTGAAGTGAATGGACTGCTGCTTTCACACAGGAACACTTGCAGGGCTCAAGGGCTAGGGAGCAAAGGCTGGTCCACACAGGCTCAACATATCATCTGCATACTTGAAAAGTAGCAGGTGAACAGCTCTTCATAAGAAGAGCCTCCCTGGATCAGACCAAAGACCCATCTAGTTAGGCTTCCTGTATTTCACAGTGGCCCACCAGATGCCTCAGGGAGCACAAAAGGCATGAAGACGCTTGCATCTCGTTGCCAATCCCCTGCATCTGGCTTTCTGAGATAGCCTACTTCTAAAATAAGGAGGTTGCACTAACCATCATGGCTTATAGCCTGTGATGGACTTTTCCTTCAGAAATCTGTCCAATCCCCTAGGCGAGATGCCATCACAGCCTCTCGTGGCAAGGAGTTCCACAGATTAATTACCTGCTGGGAAAAAGAGTATTTCCTTTTATCTGTTCTAACTCTCCCAATGCTCAGTTTAAATGGACATCCGCTGGTTCTGGTGTTGTGAGAGAGGGAAGAGAACATCCCTCTACCTACACTGTCCCTCCCATGCATCATTTTGTACGTTGCAATCATGTCCCCCTCTCAGGTGCCATTTTTCTAGACTGAAGAGCTCCAAACGCTATATCCTTTCCTGAAAAGGGAGGTGCCCCAGCCCATTAATCATTTTGGTGCACATGCAAAGTAATCATTTTGGTGCACCTGTACAGATGTGATCGCCACTCTGTTAAGCTTGGGTGCAGTCAGTGAGCAGGGCTAAGGAGCATTGTTCTGACCCCACTATTATATACATTATCCCATATGCAGGGCTATAGCCAGGGAGGGGACAGTGAGTGCACCACCACACTTAAGCACTGCTTCACCTCACCTTGGATTTTGGGCAGTGAATTGTCTTTTCAATTTGTAGCATGATAGCCTCCACTTACAGAATAAGAGCTCTGTTCTAAGAGCAAGAGCAACTGTACAAGTAAACACAAATCTATAGCAGACCTGGAAGCTGCAGGAGTGCTCCAAACTGCACCCAACTGACCCACAGTGCTCTGATCACTCGAGATTTCCCTCGGTGCTCAAGGTGGATTTCTCATTATCACAGTCACCCTTGTGCTGACTTCAGCAATGCTGAAAAGAACATCCTGCACGAACCATCCTGCTAATGCATATAGCAGAATGCTTCATGGAGGGTGAAGGGACTTAAAAGTGATCTTGAAATATGTCTGCCTGAAAGTACTTATTACTCTTTCCAAGCACCCACCTGCTCTAGTCCCAATCATAGTAGCTAAAATGAGGTGCCCAAGGATAGTTTCAGGAGTTGCCATTGTCAGTAGAAGAGCCCCATATTCCCAATTTTCCTGTTGGGTGGGGAGAGGTCCAGCTGGCAAGTGCCTGAATACAATGGAGACAACTGCCCCCCAAGTGCCCATCACTACCAAAGAAAGTTAATGGAAGAACATGTTGCAGAGTCAGCCAGATGCTCCAGGTGAGTTCTTTCCTTGGGTGTGGGAGAGGAAGCTGCATCAATTGCTACAGTGGGCTTCAAAGCCCAGCCACCACTGGCACTGAGGAGGAGACCGCAGAGGAAAGTTTTGGAAAGGGAGAGGAGGAGGAAGGTGAAATAGACAAGCCTTGTTCTTGCCTATGTTGAGGCGCTTGGTTGAGATAAACAGGGAGAGACCTTCTGCACCTAGATCAGTAGCCAGGGGGTGGCATGGTAAGCACTGAATGTGTTGCAACATGCGATGTAAGGAGCCCCTCTCAGTGGCATACCTGAGGGGGGCAAGGGGGCAAATGTTGCTGACCTTGTGGGGGCACGGGCGACACTGGCTGCCCACCACCACCAACTGCCCCCAAGAATGAGAAGCAGCCGTGTGGGGCAAAAACGTGGCCGCACATCCACTACTCTGCCACAGCACCCAGCTGAGAAGCAGCCATGCAGGGCTGTGGCAGTCGCCATCAGCACCATTCCAGGCAGTGGCAGCAACAATGGCAGCACCACTGACAGATAAGGGGAAACAAGGTACCAGGTATCAGGTAAGGGGACCATTCAAAATCCAGCCTCTTTCAACCTGACAGATAGAAAGATGGGACAGAGAGGAAATACTATGGCTTCATTTACTTCTCCCCTTTTGGGGGGGGGGGTAATACACTCTTGAATTATGGTGTTGGAGAAGACTCTTGAGAGTCCCCTGGACTGCAAGGCGATCCAATCAGTCAATCCTACAGGAAGTCAAATCTGATTGCTCCTTGGAAGGACAAATACTGAAGCTGAAGCTCCAATACTTTGGCCACCTCATGAGAAGAGAGGACTCTTTAGAAAAGACCCTCATGCTGAGAAAGATGGAAGGCAAAAGGAGAAGGCGGCGGCAGAGGATGAGATGGTTAGACAGTGTCACCGAAGCGATGAACTTGAAATTGGGCGAACTCCGGAAGCTAGTGGATGACAGGGAGGCCTGGCGTGCTGTGGTCCATGGGGTCGCAAAGAGTCGGACACGACTTAGCGACTGAACAATGGTAATACAATGCAGCCAAGTGAAACAAGAGTTGCTGAAGACTATTTGGGTTCATTTAGTGATTCCATTCATTTTTTGTAGGTTATTTGTTCTGTTATTCGTTTGTTTAAATCATGTTTATTTTTATTATTCTATCCATTTTTTGTTTTCTCGTCACTTTCACTAGGAAACCTAATTGTCCTTTTGCTACCTCTAACTTCAAGTTTCCCATCCATGGAACTATCATGGCATGCTTCTGCTACTGTCTCCAAGGGATCAGGCCTGCCAAATTTCTGACAGTTCGGAAAAAGGTTCCCAGCCATATTGAAGCCATTAAAGCGCATCGAAACAGATTCACTGCTGTAAAAACTAATGGTAAATAGAACTAAGCAAAACAGGCAAAGAAAAAGGAGAATGAATTCATGCAGGTAATAAACAAGACTTAATTTGTCATGTATAGAGATGAAGATTCCAGACATCTCCTTTGCTATTGTGCTGCTGGTGGGGAAATGGAATCTACAATGAATTCCAAACAAAACAATGGAGAAATAAATGACATTCAGAACTCAGGAATTTGATACTTTAACAGTAATAGTATATAGTGCATAGTACAAATTTCTATATCACATTTCAACAGCATACACAATCAGTGAAATAAACAGGTCCCATTCATTTCAATTTTCCATTCATTGCAAAACGAACACATGCCCTTCAGTGGTTCTCAAACCTTTTAGACAGGAACCCACCTTTTAGAATGACATTCATATTGGGACCCACCAGAAGTGATGTCACTAACCTGGAAGTGATGTCATAGCCAGAAGTGACATTTTTAAGCAGGAAATGCTGTCATTCTAACATAATCAAATGACACTCCTAGAATGCAAACTGGCACTCTTGGACTGCAGCAATTGCACAACTATGAAACTTACCCCGCACCACTCAAGAAAGACACAAGACCAAAGCTTGGAGTTAACAGGGCCACTTTATTAACTATGTACAATTTTAATGCAGCAGAGCATTACCTAAGCGTGCGGGATCTTTGGGGAAACGGCCCTAGCCGTCTGCCTCTCCGGGGTGATCTGGATGACCACAACAGGCATACCATCTGACTCCCGACTCCAGCTCGTCATTGCCAAGCTGAGTCCATCATCGCCTACCCTAACGCAGAGGCAGTGTGACCGCTTAGATTCACCCCAGCCGCAGCCAAAGTTAAATAGGTTAATGGGCCCAACTGGGAAAATACTTTTCAACTACCCCTGTGAGGTGGCTGTGGAGTAACAGCCCATTGGAAAAGCATCATCTGACCCAGTCAATAGTGTAAATCTGACCTCTCCAACTTTTACTTCCCCATCGTTCTGTTTTGCTTCAATTATATAAACCTGAGAAAGAGTTCCATGTGACTAAGGGTGCAATCCTAACCTGGAGTTAGGGCAGCACAGTTAGGCCAGCAAAGTTTGGCTGGCACAAGGAACACCATAAAGCACGTTTGGACCACTCTTGGAGTCAGGGAGGATGGCGCACGTCTGTGTGCTGGTCTTTCTGACTCCGAGAGTGATCCAGATATACTTTATAGTGCCCCTTGTGCCAGCCAAACTTTGCTGGCCTAACTGTGCAGACCTAATTCCAGGTTAAGATTGTGCCAGAAAAGCCTTGTTTACAACACTTCAAGCACAAAGGCAGACTTACAGCACAATCCTGTGCATGTCTATTCAGAAGTAAGTCCCATGGGGCTTACTCTTGGGGAAGTGTGTATAGGATTGCAGCCTTAGTTCCATTTGCTGTGTTTCCAATTTCTTGTCACAAGAAGTGGAGTGGTCATTTCTGTAATGAAATTGCTCAGTGATGGTGAACCTATGACACGTGTGACAAAGGTGACACACTGTGATGTTTTGGGTGACACCCCAGCATTTGCCAAACAACAACTGAGTTTGTTTTTGTAATGATTTGATGTCTCTTTATATAATGCACTAGCTTTTTGTTACCCAGTGTTGCCCGGGTAACAAAATGATCTTCCAGAGTTTATGAGTTTTGCACCCCTTCTCGCCCCCCATGCCGACGGGGGCCGAACCCAGACTCCAACCGCGTCGGGAGTGTCACCGCTCACCTCGGCGACCCCAGAAACTACGGACTCGACGCCGTTGGCCATTTTCAGCCATCTTCACGTGGGGCCCCCTGCACACCCCCACCCCCAGGGGTGCTGGGGGGCCTGACCCCTGCAGTGTTTGTCACCAGGCTGCAAGGCACGCGCGTGCCGGGTTTGGTGTGCGTCGCTCCAGGCGTTCCAGCAGGGCATGGAGGACGTTTTGTTTTGCACCCCTTCTGGCCCCCCACACTGAGGGGGGGGCACACTCAGACTCCAACGGAATCAGGAGTGTCGCCGCTCGTCTTGGCAACACCAGAAACTATGGATCCGACGCCGATTTCGTCTGTTTTCGACCGTTCTCACGCAGGGCCCCCTGCACACCCCCACCCCCGGGGGCGCTAGGGGGGCCTGACCCCCGCAGTGTTTGTCGCCAGGCCGCAAGGCATGCGTGTGCTGAGTCTGGCGGCAATCGCTCCAGGCGTTGCAGCAGGGCATGGCGGACGTCTTGTTTCGCACCCCTTCGGACCCTCACATTGAGGGGGGGGCTGAACCCGAACTCCCACAGCATCAGGAGCGTCGCCGCTCGCCTCAGTGACCCCAGAAACTACGGATCCGACGCCGATTTTGTCCGTTTTCGACCGTTCTCACGCAGGGCCCCCCGCGCACCCCCATCCCCAGGGGCGCTAGGGGGGCCTGACCCCCGCAGTGTTTGTCGCCAGGCCACGAGGCACACGCGTGCCGAGTTTGGTGCACATCGCTCCAAGCTTTGCGGAGCCTATGCGGCACATACATACATTCATACATACACACACACATACATACACACATCCGATTTTATATATATAGATAGCCCCAGTGATGTCATTCAGGGGGAATGGACCAGAATGGGCGTTCCGGATCCTAACGGGCTCCGCGGCTGGTTCTGGGTTCCCGACAAGTGCCAATCAAAAGTGAGTTCCTGTTCCTAAATCATTTGAATGACACCACTGGATAGCCCCACATATGATTGGGCTGTATTGTTAAAAATAAATGAATATGTACAGTAAATAATTGCTTCTCTTTTGTTGAGGCAAAAAGAGTCAAGTTAGGCATCTTTGAACAGCAAACCAAAAAGGTTCGTCATCACTGAAATAGCTCCTTAAAATGGCTGCAGTGCTACTTTGAAAAATCTTGTTCCTGTAGTCTGTATTTGCTGCATAGAGGACCAGTACAGGCTGCATTGGTTCCTTTGACTAGTGCCCAATAGTTTTTTTTCTTTTTCTACACCTGCTGTAAATGAACAGGAGTAATGTGCAATAACTTCACCAAGGTTAAAAGAACATATCTTCAAAACAGCATGCCATCCCCAAAATTGCAGGGCTGTCTCTCTGTCTCGGAAAGGACTGCTGACTCACATTGGATTAAAGCTTTACAATATTAGCTGAGTGGCCTTTTTATTGTCACTATGCAGCTGCTATAAAACAGTACCATATGTGGTACTGCACAAATGTGCCATAAATTCAGATGCCTGACTGATGAAGAGATGTCTTGTCTTGTTGAACCCTGTTTATGAGACCTTTCCGAGGAAACTGAACAATGTCAAGACAGACCAGTCAAAAACAAGCAAAGAGCCACTTTTGTCAGCTCAGCATTTGCTTTAACAACATTAATGTTTTAAGTATATGTTTTGTCGACGCAGTGGGCTGAATGTTAGGAGTGTTGAGATTGCTTACACTGGAAACCTCTGGCATAGTTTGTACCCTTATTAGGAGATTAGCCAAACTCTCCAGGTTTGCCAACTTACAGCGCAATCCTATAGCCCCCTTAGCGCTGGTGCTGCGCTCTTGCGCCGGTCGGACACTGTCGCAAACGTGCTGTAAAGCGCATCCGTGTCGGCAGTAAGGTGCTCGGCCAGCGCTTGCAGCAGCACAAACACTTGGGCGCCGCAGCAGTGCCGGCTGTGCATCAGGCATGCATCGGCGCCAGTTGGCGCAGGGCCTCCGCGAGGGCATTCCAGAGGTAATCCAGGGGCGTTACTAGGTGGTGCAGTGGACGGAGACTGCGGTTATGATGCGGTTGTGATGCAGGACGGCCGTGGTCCCAAATCCTAAACCCCGTCCCCAGCCAGTTGGGCCGCTCCTCTACATTCCTCTGCGCCTGCAAAACAGCAGGCGCAGTTCCGAGCAGGCCCATAGGGGTGACTGGGGCTTACGTGGGTGGAAGGGAAAAACCTCCCCTTGGCCTGCACTTCGCTGCTGCTTCCTCCTAATGGGCCTTAGGGTATTGCCCTGCTATGTCGGCCTGACAAGGCCGGCACAGTATAGGATTGCGCCCTTAGTTGCCAACTCTCCAGGTTTGATCTGGAGTCTCCTGGAATCAGAATCAGGCTTCAGGTAACTATCGGAACCAATCCCAGGGATATTTCCAACATTACATCATGCTGGGGGGAAAAATGACCAGGAATAGCAACCCTGGGAATGGATCATAGCTCAGAAGTAGAACCCTTGTTCAGAGATTCTGCCCCTAACACTCCACCCAGAAGGGTTTTCAGGAAGCAAGGCTGACAATTACCTTTGCCTGAGATCCTGGAGGAGTCTGCCACTCAGAGTCGAAAGCAGTGGGCTAGATGCACCTGTGGATTAACTCAGCACCAGGAAGTTTCACAGAAGCAGGCTGCATTTCAGATCTGGAGTTTGGATTCACACATCAAAGATTTAAACAAATTACAGCTGCAATTCTATCCACACTTATCAAACTTATTGACTATAAGGGTACTTACTTCTGAATAGACAAGCATGGGATTGGGTTCTATGAGAGCACAATCCTCACTTGGAGTTAGGCTGGCCAAAGTTTGTCCAGCACAAGGGCCACTGTAAAGCACGTTTGGACCACTCTCAGAGTCTGGGAGGATGGTGCACATCTGTGTGCTGCCTCTCTGACTCCGAGAGTAGTCCAAACTTACTTTACGGCATCCCTTGTGCCAGCCAAACTTTGCCTGCCTTACTGTGCTGGCCTAACTCCAGGTTAGAATTGCGCCCTGAGTCTTGGTCAAATGAGAAGGTTATTTCAGGAATAACAGTTCCTATAAAAGAGCTCTATGCTGGCTTGCTAAAAAATAAATACCTGGCTTGCTTATGTACATCGCCATACAAAATGGGTCAGTTGGGATTGTGCCACGGCATTTAGATTCTACATGCAAATGTTTCCCAGGTTCATATGCTCCCCACCATGACTATCATTACCTTGGGGCATCATGCAGGTGTGGCCTGCACTAGGTGTCACCCTCAGGGTGTGTGTGTGGGGTGTGTGTGTGACACCACATTGCCCAAACCACCATTTGGCCTGCTCCAGGCCCAGCTGCCTGGCACTCTTACCAGTCAATGTGTTTTTGCTGCTTGCTGGCAGGAACATGAAGTAACTGGGCCAGGAGCAAGTTCAAGATCGCTGAAAGGAAGCGATCCATTGGCAGACTTTTTGCATTTAATGCCATGTAAGAGCATGGAAGGTTGGAGACAATATGATGACATCTTTCCATCATCCTTGAACTTCCAGAATGCTGTGTTCCTCCAGGTTAGCACCACACTGGGTGACACTCACCCCAGGGATGCCTCTGCCACTACCTGTAGAACTTCAGCGTGAACAAAAGCTTTAGTATATGGATTTGTAAATGAGTAACCCCAACAATGCAATGAAAAGCTACCACTCAAAAGAGGGGGGGGGGAGGAAAGGTGAACAGAATGCCTGTGTGGGTCACACTTTCTTATGGCAGGATGTGAGTAGGAATTATTTTCATGCTGAGCATTATACATACACATTCACTATGGGAGCTTGAGGTCATGAGAGCTTGAAGTTCATTGTTGCAGTGGTAATAAACTATTTCGCATCAGGATTGCGCTTTCTGAGTATGCAAAGAACGCTTGGATTGTCTTGATGACATCCTTGCAACTTTGCAAGCTAAATATTGTTCTTCCCAAATGGCTTACTCAGGCTGGAAGGGAGTGGCACCCTGCTATGGCACCCTGCTATGTGGTGTATTCAGCCTATATGCAGAAATCCAGGGTGAGCATCTGAACCAAGGCAATATACTCTGGAACATAAAGCCTGTATCAGCACTGCCAGTCCTACCTACTTCCTGTAAGGCATGACAGCCATAACAGACATTTCAAGCAATGTACAGTACATATGCTAGAAGGAAGGGTGGTCTGGAGGTTGAGCTGTTGCCCTGCCTGAAGATGCCAAGCAGGATCAGCCTTGGATGGGAGACCAGAAGTTACTGACAAAGCTCTTGGAAGAATGTGAGGAGTGTGCAGGAGACGGATAAAATCTTGAGAACCGCCAAGGTGTGATCTGTGGTGGACTATAAAGGCTCTGAAGGTGTAAGAGTGCAGCCAGGATGAAGATGACCACAAATTAAAAGGGAAACACCTGAAGAAATTGAGGGTTCTGTGAATTGTACATAGAACACTAGTTGTAAAAACCCCAGTTGAAAAAAGGGATTTATGAACAGCCTTGTGTCCAGTGAAATCTGGAAAAAGGCGGTATAAAAATACATTAAATAAAAATAAATAAATAACTAGAATGATCCATTCTGTTGGCCAATAGCTTTCCCTGGTAGCACATCTCTCTCTCTCTCTCTCTCTCTCTCTCTCTCTCTCTCTCTCTCTCTTCCCCCGCCCCTATATTGCAGTGGTATTCAAACCTTTTAGACCGGGCCCAACTTTTTAGAAAGGCACTTGTATTAGTACCCACCAGAAGTGATATCATTAACCTAGAAGTGATGTCATAGCTAGAAGTGACATCATTAAGCAGAAAGTGCCAACATTGTGGCATAATAAAATAACACTCCTGAAATGCAAATTGGCATTCTTGGACTGCAGCAATTGCACAACCATGAAACGTCCCTGACAGAAAACAAGATGAGGACAAAATATGATGTGAAAGCACCGTACTAAATACAAAATTAAAAAACAACTTCACTTGAAAATTCAAACTGTTAATACTCACAACAGGAAAATAGAGTAAGATCTACAGCTTCCAAGATGGCTGCTCTCAGCTTTCTGTAACCCACCAGACATCAGGTCATGTCCCACCAAGTGAGTCCCAACCCACAGTTTGAGAAACATTGCAATAGATTATTAACATGTTTTGATTTTTTAATGTTACACTAAATGTCCCAATTACTATGTTTGCCCATTTAACACAATCAGTTTCTACATTTGGAATATTCACTGATATTTTGTTTCAGTGAATATTCGAAATGTAGAAACTGATCATATTCAATGGGCAAACACTATCATTTTTAAAACAAAAATCATAGCCTGTCACATGCTCTTAATACACTATTGTGAAAATATGTATTGTGCTTTTAGCAATGAAAAGCTCACTTACGTCCAAGAGCCCCCATGTATGTTTTGGACAAGACTTATTTCCCAGCAACCATTGAGAAGAACTTGGCTTCAGTTTTGTTTATAGCACCTCTCCAAGCTTTTTTTCAATGGCACAATTGCCATTTGGCAAAAAGTCAGCACAATAGAACAAGATGTAATGCTAGTTTTCTACATAGATATATTAACTTGATAATTCAAAATACGGCACATATATGCAGGGATGGTTCTAGGAGCCCTGGGGGCCAATGTGGGGCATTTGTGTGCAGTCCCCCATCCTCCCCTTTGGGCCCCTACTCACCAGAAGAGTTTTTGTGGCATCCGGAAGTAGTTGGTGGTGACATGATAACATCACAACCAACTACTTCCAGGAGGCCCATTTTGAGCTTTTCGGAGGCAGGGTCAGGTGGGAGGGCCTACTGCTTGCCCCACTGACTGACAACCCATAGAGATCCCGGATGCAGCAGCGGGAGATATGCTCACTGTGCTGGTGTGTGCCCCCCCCCCACAAAAGTACGGGGCCCAATGTCACATTGGTCACATTGGCTTAAGGCCAGCCCTGCATATATGCACATCACAGTCTGAAGTGGTACAAGTCATAATTAGACTGCTGTACCTCATTTTGTGCAATGTATACAATATTTCTGAAACTTGTGTCTCTTTAGCATCTTCATTGCTCAGTGCGCACAGGAGATGAGGCAGCGGTTCTTTCCAAAGGTTAAGAAGACATTTGCAGTAGAGCATTTTAGAGCTAGTATACTACGTTCCAGGACATGTGGGAGCAAAGCAGAACAGTGGTTTCTATGAGTCAGGAGAGCATTAGTCAAAGAACCTCTTTACAGAATTGTGGGCCAAGGTTTATTAGTAAGCCTTTTGTGGAAAGAAAAAACGTTGTGGCCAACTATTACCGAATAAAAAATTGGAGATGTCAAGGGAAGGGCTATCTTGATCTACCTCCTAAATTTTGTCTACATCACTTACAGTGGATATATTATGTAGATTGCTAATCACACAACAGACCAAAGGCTAAACCAAGAATTACATCATTGCCATAAATTAACATATACGGAACGTTGCCGAGAAGCTCCCATGAGAGAAAACAAGAGCTCAGTGTGCACCTTCAGATACATATGATGAACTAGAAATATACATTAACTTCTGAAAACATTAAATCAGTAATGTCAATGCAAATATACCAATCTTAGGAATTAAGGGCCTGATCCAAATGTTGGTACATGTGTACTCCTGGCAAAAATATTGCAGACTTGCTGTAAAGCATGTTTGCAACATCTAGAGAGCAGGGATCACTGGGGTCAGCCAGTGCTAGTGTGTGCCCGGCCTTAGCACCGTGAAGAAGGGTTGCCAGCACTCCAGTTGTGCCAGTGACTAGGAAGTCGATTCAGGCCGTGGGGGAGGAAGGGAGGGAGCAGAACTGGTTGGAGGAGGGGAGGTAGGACCCAGTGGTGGTCTTGGGCCAGGCAGCCTGAGATGGGGCTACTCGATTCTCAAAATAGCTGGTGACTCAAGGATTCCCATTGTGAGGGCCGGGGTGAGCATCCCCTTCCTCTGAAGAGACCCTGGTGGCCACCAAGGATCCCGCTGGACGCCACAGTAGCCATTTTGCTACCACTGATCCTATGGGAGTCAGGCAGTTTAGGATTGGGCTATAAGACATTTAAAGGAATCAGATCTTAAGAATTCAAGTGGGTCTTTTACAACTTCTCTCTCTCTCTCTCTCTCTCTCTCTCTCTCTCTCTCTCTCTCTCTCACACACACACACACACACACACACACACACACACACACACACACTCACTCCAGAGGATGCAGCTGGGCCAAGGAGTTGAACCAGGGACAGGTGGACGGGGCGATTTTGAAAGAGGTAAAGGAAAATATTGTGGTTCCCAAACTGAGCCGTGGCTCCCTAGGGAACTGCAGAAACAGACCAGGGGAGCCACAGTTTTTTCCTTGCAAAAAAAAACCTCCGCCCAGTACAATGTATAGGATTGTAGACCTAATGGGGAGCTGCAGCCAAGAGCCAGTAGGTAAAGGGAGCCTCCAGTTGAAAAAAAAATGGAAACAACTGTATTAAGCCACTATAAATGAGATTGGGGGCAGATTCTGAATCTGACCATTTCTGGCCACGGTTTCAAGCCTCATTCTTCAACAGCTGAATTTGGCTTCTCTGACGCAGAGCCTGAATATGGAATTGTCTTCGAGATATATAGAATTGCAAGACTTGCAGTTAAGAAAAGCAACTTTACCAAATCTTTTTTAAGTTTATAAGAACAAAAATCATACTATTCCATCTATATGGGGCGGCTGATCTAATTCTTCTGGATTTAGTTGACCGCAAGGAACTAGTTAATTTTCAACTAGTTAAAGGAAAGGAAATCTGCCTTGCAGTCTTTGCATCTGGTTAAAAGGTACTTGTTTTCAATTGAAAGACTCAAAATGTACATTTGGGGACCAAATAGCACAAGAGTGGCTCATTGTGGCCTAGAACCACCATTTTCCTGCCATTTTAATATGTATACTGAAAAGACAGAATGTTGTATTGAGCACAAAATTCACTTTCCTGATAATCTCAGTTTTGAAAAATAAGTTTCTAGTCCTCATGATTGCAAAGATGCACTTACAAATGTATGGGCAATCTGAGATGAAATCAGTTGCTTGCCCTTGACCAACGCTAGAAGAAGTAAAATAATATATCTGAAAGCCTTTTTTTAAAAGAAAGTTAAAATTAAGAAAACAAGATTTAATTATGCAACATTCTAAATAACTTGCATAATTTATCCTGGTTGTAGCGTTTACCATTTTACAGTTGATTAATTTGTTGATTTCATGGGTTTAGGCACTGAAATGCAGCATGAGCCAGCGAACAATACAATATTTTTATGTAATGGAACCTGTAGCCCAGCATACAGAGGCTAAGCAGTAGTCTGCAAAAGTGATTTGTTCCTGAGAAATCTCTGTACCCATAAACATGATTCCCTGTTGACCGGATATCAGTTCCGCCTTCTTACACAAATGACTGGTGCCCAGTGGCAGATCTAGCGGGGGCAAGGGGGGCACGAGCCCTGGGCGCCATCTTGGGAGGGGGTGCCGTAACCCCAAAATGGTGCCTGCAGCCCGCCCAGGCCCTGCGCCGCGTTCTCCTCGCTCCGGCTGGCCTTAAAGAGCCAGCCGGAGTGAGGACAACGCGCTGCCGCCCGGTGCCCCCTCCCGCCTCTTAGAGTGGGGGACAGGGCGCTGCGCAGCATTCTCCGCGCTCTGGCTGGCTCTTTAAGGCCAGCCGGAGCACGGAGAACGTGCTGCCGCCCGGCGCCCCCTCTCGTGTTTGCCGCCGCCACCCTTTAAGGCCGGCGAGAGCGAACAGAACGCGGTGCCCCGACCACGTTCTGTTCACTCCCGGTGGCCTTAAAGGGCCGGTGGCAGCGAACAGAACGCATTCTGTTCGCTCCCGCCAGCTCTTTATGCCGGTGAGAGTGAACAGAACGCGGCGCCCTGGCCGTATTCTGTTCACTCCTGGTGGCCTTAAAGGGCCGGCGAGAGCAAACAGAATGCGCTCCTTAGAGGGGGCAGGGCGCGACGTCATGACGTGCGTGCCCCTGGGGCGCCTTTTCATTGGGTGCCACGAGCGCCATTTCAAGAAGATCCGCCCCTGCTGGTGCCGTCAGACACAACAGGTGTTTAGCAGTATGCATGCAGCCCCAATGCAGCAAGTAACCCCCCACCCCACCCCAATGTCTCCCCAGG
>JAJKFI010000189.1:664736-704100 GCA_029204185.1 Lerista edwardsae | reverse complement strand
AAAAATGATAGAATGATTTCCATTCGGATCCAAGGCAAACCTTTCAACATCACAGTAATCCAAGTCTACGCCCCAACCACTGGTGCTGATGAGGAAGAAGTTGACCGCTTCTATGAAGACCTAGAACAGCTTCTAGAATTGACACCCAAAAAAGATGTCCTTCTCATCATAGGGGATTGGAATGCTAAAGTAGGCAGTCAAGAGGTAAGAGGAATAACAGGCAAGTTTGGTCTTGGAGTACAAAATGAAGCAGGGCAAAGACTGATAGAGTTCTGTCAGGAGAACACATTAGTCATAGCAAACACCCTTTTCCAGCAACACAAACGGCGACTGTACACATGGACTTCACCAGATGGTCTACATCGAAATCAGATTGATTACATTCTTTGCAGCCAAAGATGGAAAAGTTCCATACAGGCAGTCAAAACAAGACCTGGAGCTGACTGTGGCTCAGATCATCAGCTTCTTCTTGCCAAATTCAGGCTTAAACTGAAAAAAGTAGGGAAAACCGCTAGGCCCTCCACGTATGACCTAAATCAGATCCCCTGCGAATATACAGTGGAGGTGACAAATAGATTTAGGGGCTTAGATTTGGTAGACAGAGTGCCTGAAGAACTTTGGACGGAGGTCTGTAACATTGTACAGGAGGCAGCAACTAAAACCATCCCAAAGAGGAAGAAATGCAAGAAGGCAAAGAGTCTGTCTGACGAGGCTTTACAAATAGCTGAGGAAAGGAGAGAAGCCAAAAGCAAGGGAGAAAGGAAAAGATACACCCAACTGAATGCAGATTTCCAGAGAACAGCAAGGAGAGATAGGAAGGCCTTTCTCAATGAGCAATGCAAAGAAATAGAGGAAAACAACAGAATGGGGAGGACTAGAGATCTTTTCAAGAAAATTGGAGATGTCAAAGGACAATTTCATGCTAAGGTAGGCACAATAAAGGACAAAAATGGCAAGGACCTAACAGAAGCAGATGAGATTCAGAAGAGGTGGCAAGAATACACAGAGGAACTCTATAAGGCCGATCTAAATGTTCCTGATAACCACAGTGGTACAGTCACTGAGCTCGAACCTGACATCCTGGAGAGTGAAGTCAAGTGGGCTTTAGAAAGCCTCACTAACAACAAAGCTAGTGGAGGTGACAGCATTCCAGCGGAATTACTCAAAATCTTAAAAGATGATGCTGTCCAAGTGCTACTCTCCATATGCCAGCAAATTTGGAAAACCCAACAGTGGCCACATCAGTTTACATTCCAATCCGCTCTCTTGAAAGATTAGTTTGGTGATAAGAACTCTCATACCACCAAACTAATCTTTCAAGAGAGCGCAACCCTATTTAAAACCAGATGTAAACCAACCCAAGAATCAGGTTTCTTACAGACAGCATCTCTGTCTTGGCTTTGCTAAGTTTCAGTAGCCCACTTTCAGCCCTTCATAATTGGCAGGCACCAGTTCAATCCACAGCCTCCCTGGTGCCAGGTGGAAATGAGAGGCAGAGCTGGGGATCATTAGCCGATAGATGACGCAGCACTCCAAACTCCCAGACAACCTCTCCCAGTGGCCTTGAATACATGTTAAGCAACATGAGGACAGGGTGGAAACGTGTGGGACACAACAAGACAAAGGCCAAGAGGAAGAGCAGCAGTCCCCCCAGTGTTATCTTTTGGAATCAAATTGAAAGGCAACAGCAGAGCCATTATGCGCACCATGTATGGTGATGGTATTGAAAGCCACTAAAAGTCAGTAGAACCAACAGGGATACATTCTACTTGACTGTTTCCTTCAGTAAGTCATTAGCCAGGGTGACCAAGATACCCCAGACCTGTAACCAGGCTGGAAAGCAGACTGGAAAGGATCAAGATATTCAAAGACATCCAAGAAAACCTGGAGTTGGGGTATCACTACATGCTAAAGAGGATGGGGCATCATCTTGCCCCAAAATGGCAAATTCAACCGGGACACAATTATTCAGGGTATCAGGGTCTAATAGAGGTCCCCCTCCCAAAAGGAGGGGCTTTTATAGCACTGATGGTATTGCATCTGCTGTCAAGGAGGCATTCACCACCTTGGTCATGCAAATGGACAGACACCTTCTACTTGCTTTTAAGGAGCCATGATGGACAAGGGCCTTGCAGGCTCATAATCAACCTCAACCTTCTGCATTCCCAAGATAGCCTTTGGCAAGCCTCTAGCAGAACCAAACTGCATTAAGACTGTTATTACAGAAGGTGTTTGGGTTTTTTTTTCCTAAGTAGCACACACATGAGCAGGAGAATCTGGATCAGGGTCACAACACAGGGAAGAGGGGTCTTTGCCCTCACAATGGTTCCAACTGGAATCTTTACAGGTGGGTCATTAGATGAGGACACCTTTCCTCCTGGGGCCAACAACAGCCATGGGGTGGAAGTGAAGATTCAGATCAAGAGCAAACTGGATAGCCCCATGGCATACCTGCTACTTAATCAGGAAAAGGAAAGCACGTCGCCTCTACTAATGGGCTTAATGTAACTTGCAGTTTGGCTCCCAGGGCTGGTGGCTAGACAGTGATGGGGGCTTGCTTAAAGCCACCCAGAAGCATTAAGAAAGAAAAATCATTGTCTGGAACAGGATCAGAATCCCAAGGGCCTATCCCAGCTGACAGGTTCTTCAACTGCAACTACTAGTACTTTCAACATTGGACATGGAGATTTATTCTTTCACCCTCTTGTCCTTCTTGTTTTTCAAACACATAAATATGTAGTCGACCCACCTCTTATGCAGAATTGGATTGAAAAAAAGCAAGGATATGCACCTACCACCACAAAAAAGACAGAGAAAAACAACAGTTTAAATAGTGCAGTTCCACCCACTGGACATCTTTTTAGGCCAGCCTGACATGAGAGAACGAAGCAGCTGTTTCCTCAGTCATCGCAGTTCTTGCGTGTCCTTTCTATTGTGCTTTTAGTTTGTAAATGGACAGTACATGCTTGTTGATTTAAGGGTGCTTTGGCTATGTGCAATTTTGACTTCACATGCTGACCTTGGAACACAACCAGTGGTGGCATTCAGCCGGTACGCTGGGCAGGACTTACCTTTGAGCGGCAGTCCGCCTGTTGCATAACAGCGCTGAACATAACCCTTGAGTAAGACGCAGGTTGAGTATATTTCTATTTAAGCTTCTGCATTGCTACTTAAAGAACTGGAGGCTAGAACAACCGTGCAGAGCTAAAGAGCTCTACCAGAACATGATAGTAAAAGCCCTTTTTGTGACAGCACGTGACTGCATAGAATACAGAGCACTGCCTTGCCTGCTACACTACAGTTACGTTTTGAATCTATTTATAACGTATAAACAGCAGAGTAAGAACACGAACTAGGACAATTAAAATTGATTTGATTGGGGGGGGGGGGGTCGGGAGGTGGGGACAGGAGCATGTTGAACGCCCAAAATTGAGCGGGTGGTGGCGTCCCAGCTTCAGAGGGTACTGGAGGAAACGGATTATCTGGACCCATTCCAATATGGCTTCAGGCCGGGGTTTGGGACGGAGACTGCCTTGGTCGCCTTGGTGGATGACCTTCGCCGGGGGATGGACGGGGGAAGTGCAACCCTGTTAGTCCTGCTGGACCTCTCGGCGGCTTTCGACACCATCGACCATGGTGTCCTTCTGGGTCGGCTGGCCGGGTTGGGGCTTGGGGGAACTGTTTTGAAGTGGTTCCGCTCCTTCCTGGCTGACAGATCCCAGAAGGTGGTGCTGGGGGATGCTTGTTCGGCACCCCGACCTCTTAGGTTTTGGGTGCCGCAAGGTTCCATCTTATCCCCCATGCTGTTTAACATCTACATGAAACCGCTGGGAGAGGTCATCCGGGGGTTTGGAGTGGGATGTCATCAATATGCTGATGACACCCAACTTTATCTCTCCTTTCCCCCTGATTCTGAGGAGGCGGTTGAAGTTCTGGATCGCAGTCTGGAGGCGGTTGGGGGCTGGATGTGGGCGAACAAGCTGAAATTAAATCTGGATAAGACAGAGGTGCTTTTGGTTCGGAAATCCACAGCTCGGGTATTGAACTATCGTCCTGCTCTGAATGGGGTTGCACTTCCTCTAAAGGAGCAGGTTTGCAGCTTGGGGGTTCTCCTGGATCCACAGCTACACCTGGAATCCCAGGTGGCGGCGGTGGCCAGGGGAGCCTTTGCTCAGCTTCGGCTGATTCGCCAGCTGCTGCCGTACCTGAGCTGTGCGGACCTGGCCACAGTGACCCATGCCCTAGTGACATCTAGATTAGATTATTGCAATGCGCTCTACATGGGGCTGCCTTTGAAGACGGTCCGGAAATTACAGCTAGTACAGAATGCGGCTGCTCGGGTGGTTGCTGGGGCACGTCGGTTTGACTCTGTCGAGCCGTTGCTCCGGCAACTGCACTGGCTGCCGGTTCTGTTCCGGGCCCAATTCAAGGTGCTAGTTTTGACTTTTAAAGCCCTTTACGGCTCGGGTCCGGGGTATTTGAGGGACCGCCTCCTTCCATATAATCCTACCCGTACTCTTAGATCATCTGGGGGGGCCCTTCTGACTGTGCCGCCACCAGGAGAAGTGAGAGGGGCGGTGGCCAGGTAAAGGGCCTTTTCGGTGGTGGCCCCCCAACTTTGGAACACCCTCCCCTTCGAATTGAGAACTGCCCCCTCTTTGTTAACTTTCCGGCGGGGGCTGAATACCTTTTTATTTCAAAAAGCTTTTAACTGTTGACAGATTGGCTGGCTGGCTGGTTATACTTTTATATTTTATGATCCACATGGCCTGTTTTAAATTCTGTTGTTTTTAGTTTTGTTTTATTGTACTTTAATATTGTTTTAAATTGTTTTTAATGTTAAGTTTTTATATTTTATACTGTTGTAATGCCGCCTTGAGTGCCTTTGGGCAATAGGCGGGGTACAAATTCAATAAATAATAATTAATAATAATAATAATAATAATAATAATAATAAAAGAATGCCTCAAATTCTGTAGTCAAATGTATGCACTCAAATTATGTTACTGACTTACCTGAGTTTCACGAAGTCTTTGGCTACCAAGGCTTCTTTCAGTTCAATATTGCCTGCAAGTTTAAGCTGGTGTAACCCACTAAGGCCTCCCGTTGGAAATGAGATCAATGCGTTGAAACTTAAGTCTCTAAAAGAGTTGAGACAGAAAAAAACAAGTGTGAGATGAAAAGGCCATCAACACGATACCGGAATGAAAACCTAAAACCAAAAAGAGAGTCACAACAACACTCGCTGGAGGAGAGGGAATAGCACTTAATCAACTTATTCAGTGTTTATAACATTTGTATCTCACCCTTTCTCCCAGGGACTTAGGGCATCATATGTGGGGCTGGGTCATCTGATCCACATAGCAACCTTATGAGTAGGTTCAGCTGAACAACTGTGACCTGGCCAAGGCCACCCGTTGAGCCTCCTCACTTGGCTTTGACCATGGGTAGCCCCAGCCCAAATCCAACTCTTTGTCCATTGCACCACCCTGGCTTAAGATATTCCTGTTGCCACTGGAGTTGTACTGTACAAATGCAAGTCCAGCCATCATCTCCCACAGGCAAATCTAAAAGATGGCTGTTCAAATAGGCTTTGTCTTCCCATTTTGCAAGACCTGCTGTTCCCAGAGACAGAGCTGTCCAAGGCCAAACCAAGCTGCCAGCCGGGCAACTAGGATGAGGGATGTGTAAGAAGAAAAGCAACAGATGCACACATGTCCTCCATGTCTAGAAGTAGCCAGGAATGTGAATGAAGACTGCCTATGGGACAACAAGCTGAATGGACGCACACCACTGGAGAATTCTGCAGAAATATTAAAGACCCATATTTGGTGGTTTTGGAAGCTCTATGGAAGGTGCTACTGCAGCTTCCTTTTCTCTAAGTTCCTGGTTGTGTGCAAAAGTGGAAGATGGATCTCTTTCCCTTGGTTTAGATACGTATTCCATGGATGCATGGACAGAAAGCACATCTCACCATGAGATTGGGAAGTTTGAATAGGTGGCAGGGAGAGGATGTCCAAAGGCTCCCCATGCTTCACAATTTTCTTGGGGTAATATTCCCGAAAGGGAGTGGCCACAGGATTCAGGCATCTTGTTGTCTCCTGGGCTCCCTGAGGCACCTGGTGGGCCCATTAGATATAGGAAGCTGGACTAGATGGGCCCTTCGTCTGATACAGCAGGGCTCTTCTTATGTTCTTTCTCCACAGAATTGCAGCAAGCCGTATGCTGATGACAGAAGCAGATTCTATTCTCTAAATACAGGTTAAATTGTGGCTTAAAATAACTTGCATTCAGGTGTTATGAGAAATAAGAATGCAGGCGTTTGAGAAGCAGAAATGCTACTATTTTAGGACTGGAAACTTATACTGTGCTAAATGGCCTACTTACAGGATTGTAATAGCACCAAGCGTAGCAAATGCTTCCTTGTAAACCGAGTGGATCAAGTTTCTGCTGAGATCACTGCAATTTTAAAAAGTACTGTTGTGTTAGTGATTTACATTGACACTTC
The DNA here is from genome assembly GCA_029204185.1 of Lerista edwardsae. Taxonomy (NCBI): domain Eukaryota; kingdom Metazoa; phylum Chordata; class Lepidosauria; order Squamata; family Scincidae; genus Lerista; species Lerista edwardsae. Next base: position 697,592 of record JAJKFI010000189.1, on the reverse strand, counting down.
CAAATGGCCATTGTTTGCAGTTCAATGACTGCATTATGCTTCAGGTCACACTAAACTTCTGACAAACAACTAAGTAACTTGCAGCTCAACTGTTTTTATACAATGTCATCCTGACAATTTTCTCAACACAATGCTTTAAGAACATCTTTTTGGTTAAAAAGGCCAGGTGGGCCACAGCTATCTAGTTGGGGGCTGCAAGGATATGCCCACTGTTGTGTTTTCCTTCTAGGTCCACACTAGAAGAAGTTTGCTTTTGAAATGGGTGGGAGTGTAAATAGCAGCTTTTGATAGGTTGCAGGGAGCTGCAGCTCAGAAAAGAAGGCTAAAAGTTGACTGTACACATGAAAAGCCATGCACACACATTGGACTGGAGTCGAATTTTACAAATGGAATTTCTTTGTGGAGTCCTATGTAACTTTCAAGCAATAGTCACTGTACTTTAATTGTTTAACTGTACTTCATAGCTGCAGCATCTGTGGTTATACTCTGTCTAAATTGACCAAAAATAATATAAACACAAGGTTTTAGATTAGTTATGTAAATCTCACTTTAACTGCTTTTAAAGTACATGTTTAACTGCTTTTTAAAGTACTCCTAGCAGTCTCCTGCCAACCTAGAAGTTCGAAAGCACCTAAAAATGCGAGTAGATAAATAGGTACCACTTTGGTGGAAAGGTAATGGCGTTCCGTGCGCCTTGGCATATAGTTATGCCGGCCACATGACCACGGAAGCTTGTCCTTGGACAAACACCGGCTGTTCGGCTTAGAAACGGAGATGAGCACCGCCCCCTACAGTTGGTCACGACTAGACCATTCGGTTGTAGGGAAACCTTTACCTTTTTACCTTGTATAAGGGTTAACAGTATAATTTGTGTTTGCTTAGATGGTTGGTGCAAAACAATCAGGGACTCATTCCTCTGGCCACGCAGTGATGGCTGCCTGAAACACCATCAATACAAGATTATCCTTTGCCCCGAACCTTAGTGATCCAGTTCTCAGTCCTGACGCAGCACTCAATGCAACAGATGTCAAGATGCATACAATACAGAATGCATCTTGCAAACTGAGATTCCTTGTAGATTCAGTTCAGTAACCTGAAATCAGATTCCAGATTTCACTCCAGATCATTAACTCCCTGACTTGATCCACACCCTGCACATTGCCAAAGAATAGACTATATGCACACATTAATCCAAGGCCACAGCCTGAGGGCATACCAATTGCCTTGCTGATGGGTCTGGGAGGTTGGTCAGCGCTTGGGTGGGTACCACCTGGGAACCCCATGTATGCTGCCTTGAGTTTCATGATGGAAGAAAAGCGGGATATAAATGGAAGTTTTACAAGTGAGACTATTGCTTTCAGCGTGCATTTTTCAAAGAGGTAAAATAAGCAACAAAAATTAAAAGCTGCCACTAGAGCCTCATGATGAATCCTGAAGAGTGATCTTTCATGTGAGATATTAATATTGTTGAAGACAATAGTACCGTTCACATAGCAGCCCAGCATGCTTTATTCCCTATCATTACTCCATTTACTGATTTTTAAATAATAAAAAAAAACTTGTGGCTCCTGTATGTATGAACTCTCTCACAACAAACCCCTAAATCACCCATTTGCTTATAATTGTTGTGCCTCTCCTCCATTATTGTAGCCTTTTTTGAATTTTCTAGAGTGAATTTGCACCAACATATCCATGCCCCAGTTCACACATGTACAGTTTTACTTAGCTTCTATTACTACTAAGCCAAAGCACAGAATAAGTAAAGGTAAGTAGCCCCATCACAGCACAAATCACATTCCAAGGCTGGGGAGATCCCTTTTGTTTGGGATAGCATTGCATTCATTCGCCACTCTTCCACCATGCATTCAAAGCAGCTTTCAAAAATCATAGGATGAAATAATCGGATATAAGTTCGTTTGAGTAAAAACCAAATGTTGGCACTTTGCAGTCTCAGAAGCACAAATGCTTTTGTCTGAGAGAACATTTCATCATTCCAGCAAAGGTTATTCATGTATGTGTGAAGGCTCAGAGTTTCAGACTAGAAGTTGGAAGAGTGCATATGAGATGGTAACATGTGAAGTATGTACTGGGGCAAAAGGGGATCAAATGACAACCTGTTGAGGGGTTAGTGTTGGACACAATTTAAGACAGAAAGGCAGCTATTTTCTAGTCCTTGCTTTACTTGAGTGGGTTTACAACCCAATCCTATGCCTTAGCGGTGCCAGGAAGTATAGAGTCACCAAACTGGCTGCTGCTATATCCAGCAGGGCTATGACAGTGGCCAGAGTCTCCTCGGGATAAGCTGAAGCTCAATGTTACATGGTTAGAGGAGAGAACCACACGGTGAAGGCTACAGCTGGGACTGAGGATTTGGTGAATCGCAGAATATTGTATATCTGTAAAAAACCCATTGAAAAAAAATGGTGGTTTAAACTAGCCTGCTCATGTGAGCTGCCTTGGGCATTTGCTTCAGTATGGAAAAGGCAGGATACAAATTCTTCAAAATAAAATAAGGGAGCCCCAATTGGTCCCCTTGGATCTGGGTCCACCATTTAATGGAACCCCACCCAGTTCTGCCTCCATCCTGCCTCCCCCTCCACACCAGGAGCCTTACTGCCAGCTGGTGGTGCTGGTCTCAGTGCCAGTGCAGCATCATCACTGCCCAAGGCGAGCTCTGGACAGAGCTCTGGTCACCAGCTGCCAGCACTATCCTGGCTTAGGATTGGGCTCTTAATACCGAACCAAGCTTCCAAGTTTTCTCTTCAAATCCAGGCCTTTGTAAAGAGAATATACTCACAGGGTACGCAGAGAAGTCAGTCCCTGGAATACATCATCTTTGATTTCCTCTATTTTGTTATGCTGCAAAGAACTGAAAAGTGAACGAAGAGTGGTTACATGGCGGTTCACCAAAAGGCAGTACTTCTATGACATCATTTCCTGCCCTGCAAGGACAAATCCGAACTAAGGAGGGGTTCAGTGCCTTCCAGCATGAAGCCCACAGTTCTACCACCAAAAAAACCCTCAGAAAAATAATCACAAAAGAAAGAGTCTGCTTTCATTTCACAAGTTCAGAAAAGGTAACAAGAAGAATGGAAATTTAATTATATACCAAAATAAAAATAATCACATGACAAGAGGCAGAAATTGACAGGTGAGAGTGGAGGAAAACTTAAAAAAAAAAAAAGCAATGGCCCAGTCCAAGAAGTCCAAGGCCCAGAAGCCACACTTGGGGGCCAATATAATAAGCAGTGACAAAAAAGGAGTTTAAATATGGGTTGTATCCCAAGTTCAGCAAGTCTTAACTAGAGCATGATTCTATAAATTCCCACCTCTGCCGATGTAGCTGTGACACTAGAGCACGTGCTGCTTCATGTGGGGGGGGGGAGGGGAGTCCTGGAGGTAGGACTCCCCCAAGTAAGGGAACATTTGTAACCAGGAGTAAGTCTCCAGTGCCCACGTTCAGACTCGCATCTGTTTGAACATGTGCCAGCAATTTAACTGGTGAAAGTCCAAGTGAACCCGGAAATGTGGATCAAGGCAGGGAAGAGTAATAAGGTATCAGTGGTGCTGCCGCCGCCAATACTGCCCCCTTCCTGGCCCAGATTTGTCCTCCTGCCCACCTTCTGCCTGCTCCCCATGCTGACTGGTTGATGCCAAGGACGGAAAATTTGTTGGCACGCCACCGTGGCTGCTTGTGGCAGTGGCCCAGCTTTAGGAAACGGCATTCCGCCTTTTGTGACAGCCACAAAGGAACTTATGCTGCCACAACACTCGTTCAGGCTGCGTAAGGCCCACATAGGACTGGGCTAAGTTGTATCAATTTCCAAGGGACTCAGTCCTAACTAAATTTCCTTCATCGTGACCAATTAAATTTAGGATATAATCCTGTGCTTACTATAAGTTTTCCAAAAAATGAAGGTGCAGCCCAATCCTAACCTCATTCCAGCCCAGATGCAGCCCCCAAGGTAAGGGAACAAATATTCCTTTACCTTAAAGAGGCTTCTGTGACAGCCCCCACCCCACCCCCTGCATGATGCAGCATGCGCCTGCTGACCCAGCTGCGAAGTTACTTAGGATTGGACTGTTAGGGCGAGAACCAGGATTGTATAGTTGCCTCTATCCCCACTGTGACTATCTTGGATGTTTTCTGGCACTGATAGAACAAAAAAAAATCCGATTAGTTCAGTGTGTTATTTTACTTACATTTCTTCTAAGGAGCTGCAGCCTTTAAAACTTGGTAGTTGCCTTATGTTGTTATATGACAAGTCCCTTGAAGAAGAAGAAAAAACAGCTAATTTTACTGTGTTTTATTTGAAGAGAATACACATGTCTTGGTTCAGGGTCACACCATTTCATAGCATTTTTGTAATCATCTTCACACACACCCCAGCTATTTCCCAGTTGCGGACCCAGCCAATGGGCCGCCCAGGGGCAGAGACGAAGGAGTGCCGCCCCCTCTGCTGGCTTCCTGCCCCATGAGCTATTCTGCCACACCCCAGGCCATGCCAGGCTGCATTTTGGAGCCATAGAAGGGAGGATGGGCGGGCCAAACAATGCTCATCTCTCCAGGAAACAAGACGCATCGTTGCCGCCTTTCTTCCTCTCCACCAGTGCTGCAGGAAGGGCATTTGCCCCCACCTTCTTAATGGTAGGACAGTGACTGCTATTTCTCCCAGTCACTGGACTATCTTCACTACAAGGTTTTCTAAAGAAGCTCAGTTATCAAAAGCTAAATTCCAACAATTGCGTTATGAAGCTTATGAATGCAATTAAGACTTGAGATTTAGATTCACATGGATTAAATGATTTTTCTTAAAAGTACTTTCTGCCTGGAAATGATGCATCTGCAACTGACGTGGCACGAGCTACAGCAATTCTAGGACTTGCACTCACTTGTAAAGTGAAGGAATAAGAGGAGATGTAGGGAGAGAAAAGAACACAGGTTGTATTCCCAACCAGATTGGATAAATTCAGGTCTGCAAGTTTCATAATGTTTTGTAGATTAGAGAAAGAAAAGGGGAAATGTTTACAGGAAAGGCACATCCATCAATAGCAATCCATTAACCAAGTGCGCTCATTTTATATTCTTTGGCAAAGCTGAGGTCATTGGGTTGGAGTTTCCTGCAGTCTGGAGTTGTGTGGTCCAGGCTAACAGCACTCACTCATTGAGAGGAAAAGGCTTGTGACAGGGATGTCTGATCTGGCTCGTTTTAAATTGACTTTTTTTTTTTTTGCCATTGGACTAACATCGTAGCAATGGAATACTGAGTGCATGGATTTTCTCTGAGATCCAACAATGCTGCATTGTATATGAGGAGAGCAGCTATAATCAAACTCATGTTTTCCTCAGAGGCTTTCATTTATAAAGGAGGTAGGACCAGGAGGTTTCTACTTACAAAGTTCGAAGTATCTTTCGATCTTGGCATAGATCAGAGGGTAGGCTGCTTATTTTGGTGCCTGTAAAAGTCCTGTTTAATAAAACACAAGCATCTGAGTGAACATTGATAGGTCTACATTAGCATAATTAAAAGAACTGTGATTTACTTTCATGCTTTTGCAGATCCCAGAAAACCCTTGTTTCTAGCCACTGAAAAGAAACTTTCTAGACTGTATGATTTGAAGAGATGTCCTGAGAATTATGGTTCATCAAACATAAACCTAAACAACTTTGAAAATAGGGTAATGCCCTAAAATAAGGCTTATATGTATATATTCCACAGTATTAAAAGAAGCCACACCCATTCAGTTTTATTTCCCTTTCACAAAACTTACTTATAGCATATGGCATAAGATATTCATATATAAAAGCCACATCTTCTATGCTTAGCCATAAAATGAACTTTCAATTATAATTTTTCCTGTAGGACAATCTGAAGGAGGAAAGGTTTTTTAGTTAGTGAGTTATTTGTCAGTGAGTTTGACAGGAGACACTTACAGACTCTCTAGATTAATCGTTCCTGTTAAATTGGGAAATGACTGCACCATGCTGGCCCCACGAATGACCCTAAAGGTGGAGAAATATGCAAACGTGTTAGAGAAACTGACATATACTGATCTGATCCTCTTTTCTCCCCTGAGATATGCTAGATTCAAGCACATTTGGACCACACATTGGTACAAAGTTTGGAATATTGATCAATGCTTGAACCTGGCTTGGAATGTAGATTCCTTCTAAGTTATTTACTTAAGCTATTTGTCACCTTTCAGCTCCATTTAAGAGTCTATCAAGGCACCTTACAATCTAAAAGAGGAGATAGAACACCAGTAACTTAAACTAGAGGAGAAAAATGAACCCTTGAGTGGAGCTGAAAGGTGGCTAATAGTGACATAGGTCTTTTCAGTAGTAGCACCCAGGCTGTAGAATATCTTCACCTTTATTGGCGATCTTAATCTCCAATAAAGGGGTCAATCAGCATCATAGGAGAGGGTATTCCGTAGCCTGGGAGCTACCACTAAAAGGAGACTGTGACTATTAATTATAAAGATGGTTCAGTTTCCAACTGAAACTGTTGGAATGGCAGTTTCATGCCATTAGAGCCAAGTCACTGCTGGTTTGTAAGAAATGTGCTGAAAATATATATGCCATGTATCTGTTAACATTAAGTAGTCTTACTCTTATGCAAGCCCTACTACAGCTTTTGTGGAAATCTCACTAAGCAAGATGATCTTGTATGTTATTCATCAATACATAGTGTACAGAGAAACCTACAAGGGAATATTTTGCTTCTAAAGAACTGCTGTTTATTAGCGACTAGCTTCAGAGAAAACCTCTTCATTTTGTATTAAGCATGTACGTTGAATCTAAACTGAATTACCTTAAGATTGAAACAGAACACACAATGGGAATTAAACATACTTTCGCAGTTTAGCTAAGATTTGCAAAGCAAGCCTTATGTTTTCCAAAGGCGTGTTTGAGTACTTAGATGAGCGTGTATGTAAACATACCAACATATACAGTATAACCCACAGTCCCTGGGGTTTTGCAAGGAAAAAGGAAACACAGCACAAGGAAGGCGTGCTCATAAGCAAACACAGAAAAACCCACACAGTATTAACCCAATCAGTATCAACTGATACCCTCAAAATTCCATAGAGCCTGGAAGTATATGTCCTGATTATACGTTTTTGTAAATTCATTTTCTTTTAAATTTACAAACTAATACACAGTACTTCTACCTATGGAATACAAGGATGCAGAAACTATCCATTCCCCCTCATTTCACTGCCTGATAGACATTGCATTACCCAAGGTGGTTGTTTGAGGTCTCCAAGCTGCATTTTATATCTTACCATTGCTAACCTTGTAATTTACACACAGTGCAATCCTAAACTGGAGTTACGCTGGCATAAACTAAGCCAGAAAGGTTTGGCCAGCACAAGGGCCACCATAAAGTGTGTTTAGGCTACTCTTGGAGTCAGGGAGGATGGCTCACGTCTATGTGCTGGCCTCTCTGACTCAAACAGTGGTTCAAACCAGTGGTGTCATTCAAATGATTTAGGAACAGGAACTCACTTTTGATTGGCACTTGTCGGGAACCCGGAACCAACCACGCTGCCCGTTAGGATCCGGAACGCCCGTTCTGGTCCGTTCCCCCTGAATGACATCACTGGTTCAAACATACTTTACAGTGTCCCATGTGATGGCCAAACTCTACTGGCTTAGCTTATGCCGGCCTAACTCAGTTTAGGATTGCGCCCATAATGGTGTTTTTCTCTTTAATGCACTTCACATGATAATTGCAAGTTTATTGCTAATATACCATTATCGTTCTTGAGCAATTTAGGTTATCGTTGTTTATCTTAATTATGAATTTAGGGAGCACTCTTCTTGTTTTGCAGAAGTAATCAAACCTGGACTAGTTTTCCCATAATAAAAACTTCCCTATGACTGCTATAGCAAGCTGGAACCTACTATGGTGAAGCATCCTTAGTTTAGTCTTGCTCTGGGCTTGCTCTCCTCAAGGAATAACTAGCCACGTTAATGGGAACATGCCAAGGCTGCAAACCTTGGAATTAATCCCACTACAATCAATTGTATCTCCAAATGTTTATGTTTAGGAGTGCCAGAACTGACTAGTACAATCAGAGTTTATATAGGTACTTTTTCCAAGGAGTAGATAAAGAGTACAAAAATATGTTAGAGTCAACTGCCAGAGTACTTACAGGGAATGCAAATCTGATAAGTTTTGAAAAGCTGAGTTCCCCACAAAAGATAGAGGATTATCGTACAGATGTCTGGAAAAAGAATTAATGACAAAACTGTCTCAGTCCATTAAAATCACATTTAGAGCCATTAATCCAAACATGTAAACAAGTCTTGTTAAAACTCACATGGTTCTTAGAAGTGGGTTTCCCACGAATGCACTGTCAGGAATCACCGAAATAGAATTACTGTGAAATCCCCTACAAAAGTTAGAAAACCTTAATCACTGTTGAGCATAATGCAATATCTAAATAAAGGATAAAATTTCAGATAAGTTTACCAAGTGTTGGTACCATTGCATCAATTGCAGTGGACATCACACACTATTCAGGTGTATGCCACATCACACAAAAGGCACTCCCTCCCCCCAAACAAGCTTGATGATGGTTCTTGCACGATCACAGCAATTGCCCAGAAGCTATATGAAATGATGGAAACATTGAAGGCCCATATTGGACTTAACTTTTTACGGAACAAGCAAGTTACTGTCTGTGAGTGTTTTGAAAGTGAGTGGATCAGAAGGTTGTGTAATTTTTTTTAAAAGTAAGCTGAATATTTGGAGAAAGTGCCTGAAATATTGCTAAGTCAACCCATCTCCAACAACTTCTTGTTCATGCCTATGGCTTTGAAGACATGGGGATAGTTGAGCTCTGTGCACATTCAAGAATTAACGCTACATGCTTTTATTTAAACTGAGAGCAAACCATCAGAAATGTGAAAAGTCATTTCTTTCTAAAGAACACATTGTAATTAACTCAAGAGGGAAACCTAACACCAAAACTGTTAAAATTTATACCAATTTAGTTTGGAATATTGCTTTGCTATATAAAGCAAATTGTTTAAATGGCTGATTATGTGTCTTTTTTAAAAAAATAGAACCCTGCTGAGGATAAAGAATCCATTTTAGACAAAAAGAAAAAAATGCAAACATGTATATTTGTCCATTAGGAAAAAAATATCCAAAATGGGAACAGTTTCATAATATCTTTATTAGGACCAGCTAAAAATTACTGGTTTTGCTCATTGTTTTGCAATTTTTGGTTGGCTCTAACAAAGGTATTGAAAATTGATACCATTTCTACTTGGATTTAATGCATTTTAGATTGCCAAATCCTTTACATCTCAAAACCTGGAGTAGTTGTTAATAACTTTTAAAACAAATAGAATAGAATTTTATTGGCCATACATGGAATTTCACAATACATGGAATTTTACTTCAGCAAGAAGAAACATGCAGTAATACTCACAACTCCTTTAGGCTTGGTAGTGCTTTGACAGCCTCAGGGAACTCGACCATATTGTTATAATTTAAGTCTCTGGAAACAACCGCATCACTAGCATTATGTAGTGCTCACTATTAAACTATTTTCCAGAATGAGAATAGGCATTAAAAAACTAATTCAGAAAAAAGCCAGAGGTGTTTGTTTTTTAAAAGAAGTAAAAATTGTCTACAGCAATGGTTCCCAAATTGTGGGTTGGGACCCACCAGTGGGTCACAAACCAATTTCAAGTGGGTTGCGAAGATTAGATGCTGGAAAGGGGAAGGGCTGTGTGGTTGTTTTGCTTCTGTCCAGGTTGTAAATAGGCTTTTTTCCCCTTTCTGATTAACTTTGCTACTGGAAAATGACCCAGAAATAACCCAACTTATTGCTGCATTATCAGAAAGCAGCAGGTTCTAGAGTCACACTGACGGCACTTCTGGTGGGTCCTGGACAGATGGTCATTTAAAAAGTGGGTCCCAGTGTTAAAACATTTGAGAACCACTGGTCTACAGGAACCTTTCAACACAATGGCAATACTGGCAGACCTCGGTATCTGCGGAAGATCTGTTCCTGGAAAATCCACAGGACGTTTGGCCGGGATGTTCTCATATCATCATCCAGGGATGTTCTGAGGCCCGCAGAAGCCTTTAAAGTCCTCAGAAAGGCACCCAGAGGTGCTAGAAGAATACTACTGGTTTTTACAAAAAACAGTGTTGGCCCCTGCGGGCCTCAGAAAAGCTCCAGGACGCAACCAGATAACATCTCCAGTTGTGTTCGGGAGCTCAAATCCAGCACTCCCCTACAGGTTCAGAACCCGTGGTGAGTTAAACCCACGAATAGAGAGTCCTGACCTGTATTAAAAAGGCATGCAATACTTTACAATTGTACTGTGCACCTCATGCAATCCACATACAAATGGACTCCTTTGAAGGGCCCCCAGAAAGTTTCCCCACTCTTGCTGCCAAATGTTCTACCCATGCCGAAAAATGTGGGAACAGCAAGCTTTATTTCAGCCCAGTTCACTGTTTTGCAACAAGACATTCAACACGTTTGTACATTTGTAAATAGGGATAATCACCGTGACACTGTAATTATAAAGCTGAGCCAAAACCTTTAAATCAAAATTATCATTCAGTGGCATCAGGTCTTTTGTAATGCATTTTATCCAATTACAGAGCCCCTAAGGCAGAATACTTACAATGTTTCTAGGTTGTTTAATCCATCTAGACAATGATGGCCCAATGTTTTTATTTTATTGTTATGGAGATGTCTGAAAACAAAACAATGAAAGGTCTATTGATACAAACATCATGTGCAAAATTAGTCTTGCTCAAGAGCTGAAAACGTATATAACTCTCAGAGAATAACAAGGTTGGTTGGCTGCTAATGCCAAAATCTCTGTTCCCACTGAACAAAGTATGTACCCATTTCAGCATAGAAACTGGCAGGCTTCTTGTCTTGGGCCCCACCCTGCATTTCCTACTCATAAGAATGCAATGCCTAGGTGTTGAAGCACGTTGCCTCAGATCCTGCCCAAGGTAACTGAAGAAATTTCTTCACACATTGCTTTAACAATAGGCTTATACCAAAATGGTTTGTTCTTCTCTAGAAGGCCAAAAAGGGCAATTTTCCCCCGTAGATAGTTCTTGTACAGTATTACAAAAGCCAGGCATATGCTAACATGTGCCTCCATCTCTTTGAGGCTGCTTAGGAACTCCTCTCCATGATGAAGACCTCTCTCTTTCCTCCAAAGACTGGGTACCACAATGGAAAAGACCCACTGTGGACTAGGAACAGCCTACTAAGACAGACATGCCAGGCACGGTCACTGCAAGCTTCAGGTGGGCGGTGAAAGTGTGGTATTTTGGCATGCTTTTAAGCAAATATGGCCTTCTCAAATTCTGTTTCACCTCCTGCTATATGATCTGATTATGCTTTATTTGGTATTTTATGCAGTTTTGCATTGATTTATTCTAGCTTTCTATGGGTTCGTGACACAAAGGAAGATGGAATATATTTGCAACACAAACACAATCATACGTCACATTCACAAGTTCGTAGCACAGTTTGACACAAATTCATATGCTTCCACAATCCCATCACTCTTGCTTGCCTTCTGAATGGGGGCCAAGCGGCCTTCTGGATTTCTCTAATTTCAAGAACGTTAAAACAAACAACAGTCTAGAGCAGCAGTTCCCAACATGGGGCACATGCCCCACAGGGGGACAATTTGATTTTTAAGGGGGGGAATCTGAGAATGAGCTATTAACAGTGAATTTGAAAGCCCGCTAATTGTTCTTATATCTTATTATTCATAAATTAAGCTAAGAATGTTTTTTTAAAAAATTTCCCTCTTTCCGCACGATTTTTCCCTCTTTCATGGATGCCATGTTCTTTGGAAACTTGTTTAAACCAAGTTAATGGCTTTTTAGGCTTCCTCCACATGAATAGGAGTTCACTTTTTGAATAATACGATTTAAATGTCACAGGGGGAGGGGAATCAGGATTTTAGAGATGCTATGAATTTGTGCCAAACTGAGCTATGAACTTGTGAATGTGATGTATGATCGTGTTATTTATTATTATTACTTATTAAATTTCTACCCCGCCTTTCTGCCCAAAGGCACTCAAGGCGGCATTACAAATTTAAAACATAATAAAATTCCATCAATTAAAAAACAATAATTAAAAACAATATTAAAAATAAAACATACAACAAGCCAATCCCATGGATCATAAAAAGTACAAAGATATAAAAAGGATGCAAAAAAGCCAGCCAGCCTGTCAGCAACTAAAAGCCTGCTGAAACAAAAAGGTCTTCAGCCCCCGCCGGAATACCGCCAAAGAGGGAGCAGTTCTTAACTCTAAGGGGAGGGTATTCCAAAGTTGGGGTGCCACCGCCGAGAAGGCTCTCCTACTGGCCGCCACCCCTCTCACCTCTCCTGGTGGCGGCTCAGTCAAAAGGGCACCCTTTGTCTAGTAGCCCCAAACTTCACTGTACGAAGTATGTTTCACTGACAAAAACATGCTTTAAAACATGCGTGAGCTGTTCATGTCCTGCGATATTCACAGGCAAAATAGGCTGCCAGTGCTGATCAGAGTAGCAGCCCAACCTGTGCAGATCACAGTATCTGCCACCTGATGCTGCCCCTGGTCCCCACTGCACGCCCTCCCCCAAATAGCACAATGCTCCTTCTCCCACAATCCTTTTCAATAATACAAGAAGTGCAGGTCATGCTGGGAACTCCCAACACAACCTGTAATTTCTGCTTTATTTAAGGGAACTGCAAGGAAGGAGAGAAGCGAGTGGGTAGAGAAGCAAACTGCTGCTACCTATATCTGAAAAAACCACACAGGCATCAGCAATATGCTTCACTCCCCTTGCGCACAAAGCCCCGTTAAATTTAAAAGGGACTTGTGAGAGAAGGAGGAGTTGAATGGAGAGAGAAGTGGACTGATGCAGTTCTATCTATTGCAGGCAGGCAGTAGCAGGCTTGAGGTAAAGGACATACTGAGACTGCTATTACCTCACTATCCACCACTTGACATGAACTGTATCATTCACATCATGGATGGGCCGGCACTGCCTGATCACAACAGAGGGATGGGTCTAGCAGAACAGTTACAAGCCTGCATACCCAACAGGTGAGTGCAACCATCAGTCAGTGGATCAAAGTCAAAACTGCCAAGATCAATTCTGGTAACTGCACAGTTTAGCAAAAAGACTGGCATATGCCATGAACCAGCCCCCTCCTAGAGGAAGAAATATCTCAATCAGGAGCATACATTTTAAACTTCTATGGCAGGCATTAAGTTTACTATCTGAAGTGTAATGGTTTAGTATATCAGTTGGCATTCACAGATGAACCACTGAACCAAAATCCTGTGCAAATCTGGCTCTTACTTTGGAACGCTCAAGTGTTCAGTGAGATGCAATACTTACAGGACAACAAGGCTTGAGAGGTTTGAAAATGCAAAGTCAGGGATGCTGGTTATTTTGTTGAGAGCCAAGGTTAAGGCCTGCAAGGAGGGAAGGTTGCCGAGCGGACCGACGGGGACTTCGGTCAAGCTGTTATCATCCAGCCACAGGTGACGCAGTTGAACTAGGCCCACAAAACTGTCTTCTGGGACAGCAGTAATGTGGTTAGCATCTAAGCGCCTGGAGAGAAACAATATGTTTATTATCATACCCTATAAAATTTATGATAACTGTATGGGGAAAAAAATCTTAAAGGACCAGAGAGAAATCAGCACTTGACAGTTGGGAGAGGAGAGCAACTGAAGCTATAAATAGCTCTCAAATGGCCAAACAAACAACATGCCAAGCCCTTACAAAGCCTTTGCAGAAAGGCAACAAGCCTAAGTGCACGGGTCACATTATTGACAGAACATACCTAGAATTTACAGTAGAAACTGCTGTAGAAACTGCTGACAGAACATACCTAGAATTTACAAATAGGTACAATGCTTTTACAACCATCCACTAACTTTAGGAGAGAGTGCTTTTAAGTATAGACAAATGTTATCAACTGGTCCGTAATAATTCACGCCTCTTCCCCTCACCAATTTGAGCAAAAAATCGATTCCAAAGGTAAATTCACTCAACACAATCTGAAAATTAATTCTGAATTAAAAATTAAAATTTAATTTTAAGAATTTTTTTTTTAAAACTCTCACCTGATTCCTAGGCTTAAAGGGCCCAAAATTATATAATATGTACAAAGTCCTTCAATTAGAAGATACAGCTTTAAAGTACCTTTCTGTTAGAGAGTGGTTGTATAATAGTTCATTACAAACAATTGCAGGTGTTTGTAAAATGATCATAAGCAAGTTTGTGCATGTTTATAATACTGATTTGTAGGGCTCCAAGAGACCCCCAACTGTTATTATACAGGCACCCCTCCATATCCCTGCGGGATCCATTCTACCCACCCACCCAGTGGATATATAAACCATGGTTATGGGGGAACCCTATCTTTGCAGTTAACTTCCTACTTCTTGCAAAACTTTGATCTAGTCTTTTCAAGCATTCAGGCTGCCAGCAGCCTTCCTGCGTGTCACTATAAGCTTGCAAGTTTATGGAGCAGTTGAAGGTAAGGGTACAACCTTCTGTATTTGATCATCCAAAAATAAATGCTGACCACATATATTAATAACAGAAATGAATCCCTTTGTGGGAATTATTCGAACTCTCAAGAAACGGCAAGAAGCAGCTGTAGCAATTCTGGTACTAATATCAGCTTACCTGAGGCCAAAACTAAATATTCAGTGGCACGCCTGGATGTAAGAATCCAGATCTTCCAACAGTTGCAAAACAACAGGGCACAAAGGTAATACAGGGGAGAAGTGAGAGGAGATTGCTTAACTTTCCCCCCTCACCACTTACCAGAGATTCTAAGCATGTTGCTATGTTGCAGGAAAAAAGAAGTGGGGAGAGAGACATGCAGAGTAAAACTGTAGTGCAAAGATTAGGCACCTTCTCTTGCTTGCTACTTCGCAGATGTAAGCAACATCTAACTAATGCTCTGCTTTGCAGATTTTTGGCCAAGAACCAGGTTCCCAGACCCAGGTCAGCCATACCTGGAGCGTCAGATTTATTTCTGTGATTTTAGAAAGATGTTTAGGTGAAGGAAAACAAAATCTTCAGGGCAGGTTACAGTATCATATAATGGTATTTTAAAAATACAAAACCATATCAGAACGACAACTAAACAGCAGAAGAGTGCTTAAAATAATAAAACCAGTATGAAGCAATAAGAGTATAATAATAATAAAATAATAAAACCAGTAGAAAGCAATAAGAGATTACCAGATCAAGATTAAGTAGATGACATGCTGGAAGGCCTGCCCCCCCCCCAAAAAAAGGAAAAAAAGAAGATATTCACCAGGAACTGAATCAGGTGTGGTACCAGCCATATCCACGCTTACCCATAACCAGATTCATCCATAACCAGATAAAACTATATATACCAGGATGGTCAAATTGCTTAATGTAAAAGACACATACAATAAATTTCAGACGTTTGAGAGCCACAATGTTTAAGAAGCATTTAATTCTTAAATATATTTACTCACATGAACATTAAATGTTTTTATCCAGTAGATTCTCAGTTTATACCAGGTAAACAATGATAAAGCTTTAAAAATTTGTATGTACCTTTTATGACCGTGATGCAAAAAGGAGCTCAGCCAACATATTTCTGAGAGCCGCTCATTATATGTCAAAAGCTGCATGTGGCTTACAAGCTGCATTGGCCACTCCTGATATATGCTAAGGTGCAACTGAACAGCAGTCACATTTCTGTTCCCTTAAAAACATTAACTTTACTCATTTTAACACCAGCTACGGCATGTAGCAAAGATGCAATTATCTGGAGCAAAAAGAGGAATGCACACAACATTGTGACATAGGTAGCAATGTGTCCCTCATCAAACTGCTATTCCCACAATTCTTTAGGGGAAATCATCATAGTTAAGGTGCTATAAAATCAATTGTGTAATTTAATTTCAGGAGGACTGATGACACACCTGGGAAAACCAAGATAGTGTATAAGTCTTCAGCATTCAGATGTAAATCATACTTTTGAAGCTACCTATGTTGCCACTAAGAAAGATTCAAAGTCTCCACTGAAAAATGAATGTACTCTATTATTGCCTGATGCCTTAAGTTCAATATACTATTTTATGTGAACAGAATGGCTATTCTCATGCTGGTCAAGCAGAATTAGGCTTGCAAAGCAGGCATGAGGCATTATCTTTTTCCTCCTCATAGTGCAAAACAATTACTGATATGGATACTGGTACCAAGTTGTGATTTTTCCAATTGTCTGGGCACTCCTCAATAACATGGAAAGCACAGATATGGGTGAACGGGAGACTTCTATTAAGGATGTTACCCCACATTTAACAGAAAGATGCTTTCTCCTCTCTCCTTGCCATGCTCAAATGTTAGGATAACCACTGCTATGAAAAAAAAAAGTCTAAAACTTCCCTTTTCTTACCTAGGGTCTAGACTTTAGGGGGATTCTGCTCTCAGCAGGCAACACAAGTAGTTTACCACAATCTTTGCCAGGAACTGCAGCTTCATGTTTTTATATTAACCAGCTCCACTAAATACTAAGTTTTTAAGACATTAAAGTGTGCATGGGCTGAAGTTTGATCTAGGTACAGACTTGCTTTTAAAACAGTTTGCAAGGATGGTTGCCCTTGAAAAACAAGGTGAGGCTGGCAACAACACTAACCAGTGAGAATTCCCAACACAGGAGCAGGGCCACAAAAACTGTGGCAACCCTACTTGGTTCATTCACAGCTCACTGTCCCTCCTACCCATAGACATTTCTCACAGGGCTTCTGTGCCTTTAAAAGTTGCATAACAAGCAGCAACGCAACAACTGCAGCTTTGAACAGCAGAGCTGGAAGGATGGGAGAGCTGCATCTATTACAAGCTATACCTGCCAGTCATGCAGTTTTTACAGGTAAGGGAACACGATAAGGAAAAAGGCAACATCTCCAGCTTTGTACAGAATTTGTCTACTGCATCACAGTCTGTTTCTTTGCATCCCTCATGTCTTTTCACTATCTAAAGTCCTGCTTTCTTCAGTCAACATTGTTCCCATCACGTATACAAAGTACTTGTCTGTCCAATGCTCGTTTCTCTCCCCCACAACTCTTTCTCGACAACAAATGCATAGTTCCTGCTCCAGAGACAGTTCCTGGAATGGTGGGGCCCAATGCAGGCATTCCCGCGGGGCCCCTCTACCAAGAAAAGCACTTGTGATGCTGCATGTGGCCACTGGAAATAGTTGGTGGTGATATTATGACATCACCACCAACTGCTTCCAGGTGGCCCCTTTTAGGCCATTTGGAGGCAGGGGCAGGTGGGAGGGCATAAAGTAAAGCTGCTCTGCTTGCTCCCACTGACTTACAGCCCATAGGGATCCCAGCTGCTGCAGCAGGCAATTGGCTCATTGCGCTGGTGCGGGAGCCCCCAAAGTACGGGGACCAATGTGACTACATTGGACAGACTGCCAGCACTTTCTGTCCCTGCCTGTTTTCTCTTCAGATCCCTGCATCTCACTGCACTGCTGCCAACATCCACCCTTTTCTCAAGCTAACATATGAAAGGGCCTGCTAGAGTTACGTCCATCTAGACAAGCATCCGCTTTCTAATAGCACCTGACCAGATGCTTATGGAAAATGCACAGCATTGCATGAAGGCAACAGTCCCCATGGTCTTTCTACCCCTTGGCTCAGACTTGCTTTCTGGAACCTAGTCTAACTCGTCCCTACCAATATTGGCAATATTGACCTCCTGGTCTCCAGGGACCTCCTGTCTCCAGGGCCTGCCCCTCAGGGAAGACTAAGCATTCCATGCTCAGTTTTCTTTCTCCAGCACTTCGAATGCTTAAGAACGTTCCATGCACCCCATCAGTTCAACCAAGGCTTTAGTACTGCCCTTGTGACTCTCCCCCTCAATAACCTGGCACTGAATATAGTAAGCCAGCGGTTCCCAAAGGTACTCTGGCCATGGCACCCTTAGTGCTGCAGTAATTCTTTTGTTGCGCCCCTACAGTTCTATCAATATAGGGCCTGCATGCACCAAGAACTTCCAGAAAAATCTTGTGGTACCCCATGAATTCACCACAGTACCCCAGGGCGCAGCTGAACACCATTTGGGAACCACTGGTATAGGCTAATGGCAAAATTTTTATACAACTAAACTGCAAGGAAAATCAGTATAAATCATATGCATTTTCTTTCATTTAAATCATATTCAAGACTGCTGGAAACTGGACTATGGGCAAACTGATAGGATATGAGAACACAGCCAAAGTACTGTCATGGGTATTATGTAAATGTACAATTCCAATTTCTACCAAGCAAACTGTACTATCCACCTAATCTCCCACACATGGCATGTAATTGGAGTACACAGGAGCTATTCCCATGTTGAGCTGATCCGAAGCAGATTTTCCTGTGTGATTTTTCATCTTGGAGAAGAATTACTACCCAAGCACTGCCAGCTAAAAAGTAATGCATCTGCATATCATTTGCCCTGAGGTCAGAGGTGTGTATGCTCTTATGCTAAATGATATTAACAAATATGTTGACAGTGAAACATTCAGGTAAATTAACTGCTCAGTGATAAGAACAGCCTTAAGAATAGTGTCTCAAGAAAAAACACCATTATGTCTCCTCCCACTCTCCCAAGTTCACACACCACAGTGAAGAACAAAACGATTATTCTTCAGAGGAGCTAGGGCTGCCCAAATAAATGCCTTTTCAAGAACCACTACAATGTTTTCACTGTTCTAAAATAAATTTGGAGGAACAAGACTCAAGGGAAACTTGAGGAACTGACAATGTTGAAAATGTATTACAATATTTGTAAAAGAAATGAAAACATTGTTTAGAAGTGACAAGAGCCAATACCATTGTTCATGTGCAAAAATGGGGATATAATAAGGATTACCCTTACTTAACAGATTACTCCACTAATAATATTTCCTCATAGTTGCAAAGGCAGCTTTATAAGCATTGGTTTTGGTTACACAATGAGAATAAGATTTGTTCCTCAGATTACAATTTATGCAGCAGATTCCTTTTCCTTTCATAAGGGACTCGGGGTTCTAACTTTCCCTCTGAGCCTTTGCTAGTAAGAAACCTATTTAAAAATACATCCTGAAAATTTATGTTCAGCTGGGAGTCTTGATTGCATTTTCACCGTTTTTGTCAGGTCGTACTCTCACATCGTCAAATACATATAAAGGGGGTAAGAACAAATCAAGCATCAAGTTTTTCTTATATTATGAAAAACAAGACTAAAATGAGCATAAAGGTACTGGCAGCTATGAGCTTGCACTAGTGGTCAGTCTATTGGTCAGTCTATTAATCCACACATAGGGAAGGACCAAACAAGAAATCCTCGGGATAATTAATTTCCATGCTTGGGATGACTGGGGGTTGAGAATAAAATGGCCAAGATTATGATGCCATTGTACAAAACGATGGTAAAGCTACGGCTAGAGGACTGCGCACAGTTCTGGTTGCCACATCTCAAAAAGAACACAGTGGAACTAGAGAAGGTGCAGAAGAGAGTGACCAAAATGATTTATGGGCTGGGGCACCTCCCTTATGAGGAAAGGCTGCAGCGTTTGAGTCTCTTCAGTCTAGAAAAAAAGGGGAGACATGATTGAGAAGTATAAAATCATGCAGGGGGTGAATAGAGTGGACAGAAGGATGTTCTATTCCATCTCACACAACACCAGAACCAGGAGACATCCATTAAAACTGTCGGGAGAGTTAAGACAGATAAAAGAAATTTTTTTTTAACCCAACACGTAATTAATCTCTGGAGCTCCTTGCCACAGGAAACCGTGATGGCATCTGGCCTAGGTGCCCTAAAAAGGGGATCAGACAGATTTTTGGAAGAAAAGTCCATCACAGGTTACAAGCCATGATGGGTGGTGCTACCTCCTTATTTTAGAAGTAAGCTACCTCAGAATAACATAAGAAGAGCCCTGCTGGATCAGGCCAAAGGCCCATCTAGTCCAGCTTCCTGTATCTCACAGCGGCCCCACCAGGTGCCCCAGGGAGGCATGAGACAACAAGATGCTTGGATCCTGTTGCCACTCTCTTGCACCCAGTACTCTGAAGTAGCCTACTACTAATGTAAGGAGGTTACAACCCATCATTGCCTATAGCCCACGATGGACTTCCAGAAATCCGTCCAATCTCCTCTTAAAGGCATCTAGACCAGATGCCATCACCACCTCCTGTGGCAAGGAGTTCCA
Organism: Lerista edwardsae; assembly: GCA_029204185.1. Taxonomy (NCBI): domain Eukaryota; kingdom Metazoa; phylum Chordata; class Lepidosauria; order Squamata; family Scincidae; genus Lerista; species Lerista edwardsae. The sequence goes on along the minus strand of JAJKFI010000189.1, from coordinate 677,334 downwards.
CAGATTAACTGGGTAAAAAAGTACTTCCTTTTATCTGTTTTAACTCTCCCAACCCTCAGTTTTAGCGGATGCCCCTTGGTTCTGGTGCTGGGAGAGAGGGAAAAGAACATCCCTCTATCGACTCTATCCCTTCCGTGCATTATTTTGTATGTCTCAATCATGTCCCCTCTCAGGCGCCTTTTTTCTAGACTGAAGAGCCCCAAACGCTGCAGTCTTTCTTCATAAGGGAAGTGCCCCAGCCCCGTAATCATTTTCGTCACTCTCTTCTGCACCTTTTCCAACTCCACTATGTCCTTTTTGAGGTGCGGTGACCAGAACTGTACACAATATTCCAGGTGTGCCCTTACCATCGATTTGTACAATGGCATGATAATATTGGCTGTTTTATTCTCAACCCCTTTTTTAATTACCCCAAGCATAGAATTGGCCTTCTTAATTGCTGCTGCACACTGGGTCGATACCTTCATTGAATTGTCCACAAGCACCCCAAGATCTCTCTCTTGAGCTGTCAGACAGCTCAGAACCCATAAGCCAGGTGCAAGGGAGTGGCAACAGGATGTGGGCATCTTGTTCTCTTGTGTGCTCCCTGAGGCATCTGGTGGACCACTGTAAGATACAGGAAGCTGGACTAGATGGGCCTTTGGCCTGATCCAGCCAGGCCCTTCCTAATGATGCAGGAATGCTAACAGGCAGTACAATGAAGATCATATTGGCAAGATACTCTTCCTGAAGTCAAGGAAACCACATCAGAGACATACGGGAAAAACACAGCCTCTATATCTGTTTTCTTGCGAGTCATCTAAGTAGACCCTGCTTCATTCTAGTCCACAGGAGGTAAGAACTACTGCAGCTAGAATTAAGGCCGTTATACCAGCTGCTTCAAAGCTGTGGAATAATCTCCCCTACACTGCTGGCTTTTTGATTTGGCCTTTGATGCTCATCTTTTGTGCTTGTTTTCATATTGTAATGTTTGCTTAATTTATCTTTCATCGATTTTGTAAGCCACCTTGAGAGTTTTGGAAAAGCAACACAGAAATATTTTAAATTAAATGAATTATAGCACAGACTATATAACGAGGGGCGGGAAATTGGGCATTAATTTAGACTGCTTATAGCACAAACTAACATAGCAGCATCCTCTATTATTCTCAAACAACTGTTCTGATAATTGACTGCATCTCTCAGTTTACCTCTACTGTATTTACATGACTCAGGAAATCTAGAAGCGTTAACTCTAGCAGTGCAATGCTTGATATTGACACAAGCAGTCATGTCAAAGTGTACATTTGAGATAAACGGCTTTAGGACAACGAAGGGCTGGAGTGAACTTTGTTCTTTTTAAGTGCTACTTCAAAAACCACAAGGAAATCACTTCAATGACTGCAAAGTAGCTGTTAGATTTAAGAGCGAAGCACAGATAAGGCTGAATACAACAGAAATTGCATTATGACCAATCCACACTGAGCTAACACACTTTCCCCAAATGTATGGCTTCTAGTATAGGTCATCTTGCTATATCATAAATGCAAGAGCTACAACACCTGGTACTTTGTCGATACTGCTTTGTGAAGCACAAATAGCAGTGTCTGTTGTATCTGAAGTTTAAAAATATGTTTTATGCCACAAGATCTAATGCGCAATACATTAATCTTGTAAACTAGTGGTTCCTCAACTGTAGGGTCAGGACTCGCCAGTGGGTCACGACTCAATTTTTAGTGAGTTGCAAAACTGACAAACCTATAGCTGACAAGGAAAATGTATTGAGTCCTAGGGAAAGTGAAACTAAGCCACATGTGCACGTTCATTCATGAGCGAGCAAATGTGCCTCCATCTACTGCAAAGGGACTGTAAGATCACCAGAATTGCCCCGATCTGACAATCATGGAACTCAAATGCTCCAGACATCAGTCCTCCCCCACCATAGTAGACAAGATAAAAACAGAATCTTGTGAGGCTGGTAATGTGAAACCTTTTTAGGGTGCAATCCTATACCGGCGCTGCGTGGTTTTCAGGGTTGTGTTTTAAATCTCCTAAAGCTAGGTGTGTCTCGAAGGAGTGTTGCTTTAAGAAGTGGGTCACGGTGCTAAAAACTTTGGATCCATTGTTGTAAACAGCTCCAACTCAGCTCCCCGCAATGTTTGTTTAATGACTAATTTTGATAATTTCAAATGATTATAAATTTTAACATCCATCCTTGATGGCTAATGTTTCATTCATTTGTCCTCAAAACTGAAAGCAATTTGAAAAGGGCAGGCTCCTGGAAGTTAATTTAAACTTCTTCAACAATAATTGCAGTTAAAGTGGGAAGGGGAAAGATTCCCATGCATTTATGTTGAGCCTCTTCACATACAATCATCATTCCCATTTCAAAAATCCTCATAAAATATGGCACAGGAAGGGATAAATGCACCTATCCACTTTCATCAAGTGATGACAGTGACTGTAATTATGGGATGGGCCACTTGCTTTTAGCACAAACTGAACATTTGCATTTCAGTTCTTTCATTGAGCGATTAGTTCCACATTCTTCATCACAAACCTGGTCACATTTCATCTGCTTTTGGAAATAAGCGTGGAGAAGGATTTTTTAAAATGTTTGTGAGCTATTCAAAAAACATTTAAGGACATTTGCGATTGGAAAAGGATGGCAGCTGCCATGAGAGTCTGTCTGATGGGATAAAAATTCAGGAAAAAATTCCCATTTCCAACAATGAACTTGAACAAACACATTCACAGTTCATTAGACTTCCCAACTTGTGAGGAGCCTGTTCTAAAGGCAGATATAAGAAAATCAGTACAAGGTATATCTTGGATCATCATTCTTTCCCTTAAAGTTGTGGTTTATAGTATTGTATCTGATCATGTCAATACCCCTCCCTTCAGGTTTTTTAATTTCTCAAGTTTCTGGGGGCACATCCTAACCTGAAGTTAGGCTGGCACAAATCAATTGTGCTGGCCCAGGAGCGTTGCAAACGAACCAAAAAGCATGTTTGCAACATTTGTTTGCGCACATCCATGCACCAGTCTCCCTGACTCACTTTATGGTGTGTTTGCAACACTTCTGGGCAGGCACAAGTGACTTGTGTTGGCCTAACTCCAGATTAAGATTGTGCCCGAGTTTTAGTAAAATCATACTGTTCACAAACCATGGCTGTGTTCAACCCGCTTTAGGGAAAAAAGCGGATGTAAACGGAAAATCAAATGTAACTGTTGTGCTTTCCATTTCCCATTGGCCAGCAAATTTGGGTGAACAACAGGAGTTGTAAAGCTTCTATGAACTGCTCAATGGCAACAGCACCAGGCTTTTCAGGGAGCTGCCTCTCAGTAAATCAAAGCTACCACGATATAATTCACAAGAGCAGCAAACCAAACTATTATCAAGAAGTCAAGAGGTTCCAAAGAGGAGAAAATGTGATTTGTCACCAAGAAAAAATCCCCCTGAAGCTTCCTTCATGTGAAGTTGGGAATACTGCCAAACTACTGGCTAAGAAATGTTTACACTTCAGGATTTTGGACTGAGATGACAGCTACATAAATCTTTTTTTTTTCTTTTTAAGAGGAGGGGAGAAAAAGAATATAAGCAGCAAATTTCTAGTATTTTACACGTTAAGATAAAGATCACACACCTCAAGATTTTCAAAAGTTTTTTCTCTGGAACTTTACTCCTAAAAGTCAGCTTCTTTTACTATTCTAATACAGGGAGTACATTCTTGTTAGTCCTGCTGGACCTCTTAGTGGCTTTTAAAACATGGTGTCCTGAGCCATTTGGCTAGGCTGGGTTTCAGGAGCACCATTTCAGTGTGATTCTGGTCAAGCCTGATTGATTGGTCCCAGGAGGTGTTACTGGGGGGCACCTGTTTGCCTTTGGCATGTGGGATGCCATAGGGTTCCTTCTTGCACCCCATGTTATACCATTTATATGAAATCACTGGGAGAAGTCATCTGAAGGTTTGGAGCTGGGCATCATTAAGATGCAGGCAACACCCAGCTCTACCACTCTTTACAATCTAATGTCAGTGAAGGTGTTGAAATCTTGGATCAAGTGTCAAGTTTCTGGATGTGCATTAACAAGCTGAAATTAAATCTGAAATTAAAAACAGAGGTCTTCTTGGTTTAGGAACTCATGACTCAGGTGCTGCATAATCAACCTATTCTAAGTGAATAGGGACCAATCCGTGCTCCACTCTGGAATGCAGGCGCATAACTTGGGTGCCCTCCTAGATTCACTGCAGCTTCTGGGTCATCAGGTAGTAGCAGTGGCTGGAGAGCCTTTGCCCAGCTTCAGCTGGTGCAAAGTTGTGGGTGTACTTGAGCCAATCAGATGTAACCACAGTGGTCCATGCCTTTGTGATATTTACTACCCCAAGACTTAACTACCACAACACACTCTATGTGAAGCCAACCCCGAAGATTGCCCAGAATCTGCATCCAGTGCAGAATGTCCTGGCCCATGTGATCTTGGATGCTCAGTGGTTTGATTTTGTCAGGACTGCTACTTCTGTAATTCCACTGGCTGCTGGTTTGTTTTGGGACACATTTCAAGGTGCCAGTGTTGATGCCTAAGCCCTATAAGGCATGTCCATTACCCTACATGCTTTGAGGAACCCTCTGCGAACTGGCCCATTTTCTGTCCGCTGGACTCTGCTACAAGTGTCACTCCTGATGGTGAATAGAAGCAGGGCCTCCTCCATGGTGGCACCATTTTAATGAAATTCCCTCCCAGGAGAACTAAAGATTATGCTCTCTGTGCTAGCATTCTGGTGAGGCCTCAAACCACTTCTTTTTCTGAATACATTTGATAGTTGGGTTGCCTCTGCTTTTTGTATTCCATATTTGTCAATGTTTTGTGCCTGGTGATTTTATATATATTTGTGTAGCATTGATATCCTGCTACTGAAGCTTTATTCAATATTGGTGTTTTATCATTTTAATTCTTTTTTCTTGTTTTTACTGATTTTTTAATTGTAAGCCACCTTGAGTGCCTTATATTTTTGGGGGAAAGGTGGGATATAAATAGTTTAAACAAATTTGTTTGTGCGTACATTTTTGACAAGAATTATAGTTTTCACGTCACACCAAATGGTGCATGACATTAGTCTTTTGGCAGTTATACTGAAAAATGACAAATCAAACTCAAGGGGCTACGGGCTCCCTATCTGAGATTGTTTACAATGTTGTCAGACATAATTTCACATCTGTACCACCAAACGGAACAATCCTAGGGTAAAATGGTATATACGGTCTCCATTAATTTGGGAGCCATTTTAAAAAGAAATTTAAATAATCAGAAGTGATCATGCTCATGTCTGAAATTCTTTAGGACTTTTAGAAGAACACCTCTGCCTGCTTGTGAGCGCAATCCTAAGCAGCGTTAGCATGGTGAGGCTGACGGGCCAGCGCCATATCCAGTGCTGCTTAGGAGAGGCTGGAGCCTCCCCGCAGCAAGGGAGCATTTGGTCCCTTACTGTAGGGGAGGCTCCAGCCTCCCCTATGCGCTCCTTGGATCTGTGCCTGCTAAACAGCAGGAGCAGATCCAAGAACACCACACGACCCGAATTGGGGCTGCATGACCTCCCGGGCGGGCTTAGGATGTGACCTTATGGCCGCCTCCCAAGCCCACCCTTGTCCTGCACCCAACCTCCCCCCTCCCGCCATTCTTGTGTCCATATGGACACAGAGCCTCCCTCGTGCCAGCTGGCTTCAGCCGACGAGAGGGAGGCTCGGCGGGAGTGCAACGGGACGGTCCCATGGCTCTAGCGCCCCGCATCAGCGCTGAGGCCATTGTGTCGACGCTTTGACATAACATGACCACGACGGGCAGCATTGGATTGCGCTGCCAATCACAAAAGGAATTATTCTTGCACATTTCCCTCTGCATATTGGCAGGCCATTTCAATTTTTGGGAAATGTCTCAATTCCTGTTATGATCACTGCACCAAGAACACACATTTCTCAGTTTAACATTTCCTTTTTGCAGGCATTTAAATACTTGGATTTACATTACATGGGATTTACACTTGGATTTATATTAAATACATGGGATTTCTTTATTTACTTATCCTTTTTTTAAAAAAATCCCATGTTATTTTACTGCACTTCAGATTTTGTATCAGCACGGAAGATTATGAAAAGGAGAAAGGAACGACTGATGATATCAGCACACAATTAACTAAGATGCTTCATTAAGAAGTGCTTTCATAGTTGTATTTGCATTTCATGCCCTGTGAAGATGAAAAAGTAAAATACTCAACACAGGAACTAAGATTTTGACATGCTGGGAATGGAAAGCAGAGAAGAAAGTGGGGGACTTAACAGAGCACCCAGTGGTATAAAAAGGCATAAACGTGCAGCTCCACATGTCTCTTGAGACTTACCAATTAATGGCAGTGATGCACTGAGAAGCACACAAAGCAGCAGTATAACAAAAGCAGGTATAGAGGTTTGCAAGAAGAGAAAGACTCATTGTGTTTAAAGAGCTTGACTGTAAGATTCATTCAATTCACAAATAAACACTGATTATAGCATGTAAATTTTGTACTGGTGCAACATCACGATTTGTAATATTACACTTGCGTCACAATTTGGTCTAGGTCATTTTGCCATCTCAGTGAAACTTCAATGGCACCAGTATACTGGGAGTATCTGCCCTTTTGCCAGGTGTGCTGCTCCACCCTGGTTCCTGGAGATTCCAGGGTTTTCCTGGAGAACTGGTAACCCTACCATGTGTAGCTGTATGCTGCAATGAAATGGGAGGTGATTGGCTATGACACCTGCCAACAAGTCTAAGATTCATCTATCTAAGATCTATCTTAAAGGCATCCAGAATATTACAGAGCTGTCTGTTTGATCATAGCCCTCAAGTGTCCTGCATCTTTTAAAATAATATGTTAGTTATGGCATTGTCTTATACCAAGTCAGAATCATGGTCCACCAAGATTGATACTGTTCACCCCACCACAACTAGCACCAATTCCTGGTGTGCACACACACACACACGCACACGCACACCCTACAGTTATATGTTCATAATGAACAGGCAGCCCAATCCAATGAAAATTCCCATGCGGCAACAGAGTGGCACTGGAACAGGCTATGCTGCATCCCACTAGGGATTTTTGGCTGCTGGAAAGAGACCCAGTGGTTAGCCCCAGTAGCCCCAAAATTGCTGGCACAAATCCACATTGAGCCATACAGGCAGATCAGTCCCAGGAAAGGGGTTTTTAGATACAGCACAAACCAGCCCCACTAATCCCCTCCCCTCCCAGGCCTGATCCACCCACCCAACCCAACGCCCCCCCCATTCCACCCTCCTTGCCCTGTTCAGCCCCTCGCTGCCATTCCCTGCCCCTGCGCTGGAGTTACCTGCTCCGACATGCCTCCTGATGACCGCCAGTGCCAGCAGGAAGGCTTCAGTCTTCCCACCTCAAAAGCCTTTGCAGTGCTTTTGTGATAACGTTGGATAACGTTGTGATAATTTATCACAGTATTTCAGCAATACACCAAGTCCCCAAGGTATGTTCTGGTTCTGCTCCAGATTGTGTCCAGAATTCAATATATGCATAAGCAGCTGGTTCTTGTCAAACCATTAATATCATGTCTATGCACATGCACCACGTCAGACAGCCTGTGCCTGCACAACAGCAGTGTTCATCCATAACATGGACGTCCATATCTTCACGACCCAGTATACTGGCTGCTTAGTTGTAACCATAGATATTATATGACCATAGATATTAGAGAAAATTCCACCCATTTCTATTTTACGGGATAGCAAGCCTAGTGTGCATTGCCAAAAATTAATGCCAAAAAATAATAATCCTAAGAGTAAAAAAATACTAGGCTGAACCCAAACAGCAGCAAGTGGATGCAAAACAGCATCTAGTGTTGTTCTGCAGATGTATGTGCAAACAGGCTGCACAACATTCAGTGCAAAGCTCTGCAGCAGTTTTCACAACTTCTTCAAAAAGTTGCACAAGCAGAAAGTAATATTTGAATTTAGTTTCATTTTTCTTGAGTAACATTCTAATGCCCAGCAGAATGCAGCCCTTCTGTGAGTGGAAGACACTTTCTGATCCAAGCTACAATCTATTGATGGCTTGCAGACGTTTCTGCTCACCTTATATATACTGTAAATAACAAGAATGAGTCTGGTAACCAACCCAATGTGAAACTCTTGCATTTAAGAAAATTCTGCATTTGCAATCAGTGCAGGCAATGCCCTTCCAGATGTAATTGGAATAAAATATTTTAGAATCACAAACATCACATTGTTTAAATTGTGACAACAGCAGCAGTTTCCAGAATACAAAACAGGTTTTCAGAGGTATTGAACAAGGAAAGCAGAGAGATGAGAGGCAAATGATTTATAACAAAAACTTACAAAGACTGTAGCCCACTGAGTCCTCTGATGGCCTCATTAGGAACGGTTTTCAACTGGTTATTCTGCAGCGTGCTGTAAGAGAGCATCAATGGTATAAATGGATTAGGACAGTCAGCTTCCACCAATAAGTATGGCTTGTTCCTTCTACATCTCTCATGCATCTTCCCTCTATATTCTATAATTCTGAGGGCACAATCCTAACCTGGAGTTAGGCTGGCACATTTAGGTCAGTAAAGTTTGGTTGGCTACCATAAAGCGCATTTGGACCACTCTCGGAGTCAGGGAGGATGGTGCACATCTGTGTGCTGGCCTCTCTGACTCCGAGAGTTGTCCCAACATACTTTACAGTGTCCCTTGTGCTGGTCAAACTTTGCTGGCCTAACTGTGCCGGCCTAACTCCAAGCTAGGATCGCACTCAGAATGAAACTGTTCGTTGCAATACACCTTAACCCAATGTCCAGTTAGAAAAGATTTTGATGCCCCCCCTTGAGTTATATGAGATCCTTCTATATTTCATTTTCCCATAGCAGTAAACCCAAAAGAAAAAGATGATGTGGAGATGCATCCTGTTGCCTTGTGATCCACATTTCTTCAGCTCAAAACACTTTCAGTTTAATCTGGAATACTGTGCAACCAGAAGCTCTGAAGCACTCACGGAGCATTGTCTAGTGGGCACAGAATTCTGGCTTCACGTATGGTGACCACTTAAGATAGAGTCATATGGATAGGCTGCTCTACCCAGAAATAACTTGTGAAACTGCTGTACGATTCTGGCTATTATCAGCTTGGTATCACACCTTTGGGGATGGATGGTTCTGGGGATGTGATAATGCTGGAAAAAAGAGAGCCACAGACATACATACTGTGTATGTAGTTTGTACTACATACAAACTACTTGATACAACAAAAAGATGAAATTCCAATTCAGATTGACACCATGATGCTCTATGCATCTGGAATTAAATATTTAAGGTCCGATAAAATACAACATTGACTATCACTTTCCCCAGCACCTAAATGATTAATCCCCCATTCAAATTAAGAAATAAGGAATAAGGTAATTGAGCTTTTCATAGTAGTGACGGTATGCGGCCAAAATAAAAACAGAAGGAAAATACACCCGTTTATGCTCAGTTTGTCAGCGAATATGCTGAGTGGGCAAGAAGGACACAGACAGCAACCCAATGAAGCTCTGAAATTTAATTACTTACAGAACTTTGAGTTCCTTCAATCCAGACAAGGCCTTTGGATGTATAAAAGCAAGGTCATTGCCAGCCAGCCGTCTGGAAAAGATTGTAGCAATGGTAATAACATCAATAATAATAATAGACAAAGTACAGCATATTTTCAATTATCAACAATTAAATCATCAGTGCATCATGATGTTCAAATACTTACACATGCTCCAAATTACACAGTACTATATATACTAGCTCTCACGCAACTTGTACCTTTTTAACAAATCATAACAAGTGGAATTATTTATTTATTTATTTATTTATTTATTTATTTATTTATTTATTGTTCACATATTTATACATTTTTATCCCTTCCTCCAGGGGGCTCAAGGTGGTATACATAATTCCGGCCCCCCTCCTGTCCTAACAACAATCCTGTGAGGTAGGTGATGCTGACAGTGACTACCCAAGTTCACCCAGGAAGCTTCATGGCTGAGCAGGGATTTGAACCTGGATCTTCCAAGTCTAAGTTCAAACCCTAAACCACTACACCACCTGGGCTCATAATCCATATCTGCAAGGGACACCTATCTTACAAGCATCAAGTCAGCCACCACTTCAGGTTGCATCTTACTGCCACGCTAAGTACGGTAATCTGCAACTCACGAGGTTCACAAAAACCTCTTGATAAAGTGTTGGCTTAATAGCCCAAGGAAATTGGCCACCTCTGGCCCTTCACGTTGGCAGGCATCTTATGGCCGGAAGGTACCATTAAAAACTCCATTAAGATTCCTCTGCAAGATCCATACAAGATGCTTCGATCTACTCCAAAGGTTCCAACTGCTAAGAATTTTTTTTCCATTTCTTCTTGAGTTTAAACTCGCTTTCTCTTATCTTTATATCTATATACTTGAAAACAACTGCTCTCCGTACAAGATGCACTCTTGCTCAGCGGTGACCTAAATTCTTGTCACGTTCAGAGCTACATGTGCACAACAGCCACTTGCGTCAGTAACAAGTGTGTCTCATGTGTTCCTGCACCAAATATTTTTCTTGACATCCCAAAGCACCAGGAAAGAAACAGCTTTGAAATGGAGTTACGCCATTTATCTTTTCTGCATGCTTTCTTCAAACATTTATTTAGTAATAAGTCATTGTTGTTATATGGTCCAATTTCTGTCAACTGCTAATGCTTATGACACTAGATGTTTTATTTAGGCAAAAGATAAGACAATACTGAACACCTGGTAATGCCTGGCTGCCAACATCAATAAGAGCTTGTTTTCAGCCAAATTAGTTGCTTCCTTGTTTGTTCTAATACTTCGGCTAAGATCTGACGATGCCAGTATGGATTAGAAAATGCAACAGAGAAAAAAAAAATACAATGGGAATGTTTGTACAAAATATTGTACTAAGAAATTGCAAACAAAAAAAATTGAAATTATACTTCAGCTCCAGTGACAACTGAAGCAATATGTCAGCAAAATAAACATTTGGTTTCCAGATGGAACAGGAAAAAAAAGTAAACCCTTGAAATGTCTGCAAAATGACTGTTGTGCTCATTTCCAGTAGAGTTTACTTGATGTTAACATTTCCTGTATATTAAATAGTCACGTGTTTGAGTGACCAGAGGCGTACCTAGAGGGGGATCACAACACTAAGTTTTGCAAGCAGCCGCATCCTTCCTCTTCAAAGCCATTTCCAGCTGCTAGAGCAGAACAGAGGCTATGTTGGCTCCAAATGGCTCTACTCTGAAGTGGAAGGGGCTGCTTGCAAAATGTAGTGCTGTGATCCCCCACTAGGTACGTCACTATATGTGACAAACCTGTTTGTTTTCCTAATATTTAAGCAATAGCATATTGAATATGTAAACATACAGCTTGTTGCCCAGTAAACTGACTTTCCAGACAGAGGTAGTTTTGTTTGGGTGGGTTTATTTTAAGGCCAGACAGATAATTTCTATATCAGGAGAAGAACCTTATAAAACCATTTTGTTTTAAAATGTATACTCAGCATTGTGACTCAAGAACCTTCTACCAAACTTTGCATCCCAAAGTCCTCAGAAGAAAGTTCTTATTTCTTGTCATCTACATTAGTTTGCACACATTGTTTCAAGCGTCAAATGTTAGCCTTTGAAACGTTTTAAAAATCAGCACAGTACCCATTGAGACGGGGGTTTACTCGCATGCATGTTCAAGGCAATGGACCCAGAAAGGAAACCTTTGCAAGCTCTTCAGCACAGAGATGGCTTGTGTTCGCATAGGACTTCACTCACCCACCCACCCCTGAAATGTCTTGTGAAAAAGGCAGCCAGATTCCACATACAAGAAACTTGCAAAAAAACAACCCTACTGTTTTCACCTTGATCTGGCTCTCTGAGCTCCACCTTTTCTCTTCCACCAAAGCTCACCAGTATCAGCTGGCAACTTAAGGGCATCACCTAACTGTTGCAAACTGTTTAGGGTAGTGATTTTCATCTCACAGCGCACTGACAAGGCACTAAAATTGTCGAGGGATACCATCAGGTTTTTTTTTTTTTTACAACTGACAAGGCATATCATGTGGCTGGAGGAGTGTTCAACCTCCCCAATGGCCCTATCCCCAAACTCCTGAGACACACCTGCAGACAGTTCGCGGCACACCAATGTGCTACAGCACATTGTTTGAAAACTACTGGTTTAGGGTCAATGCTATCAAGGAGATGAGGTGGATAGCTCAGTGGCAGCAAGACTGAACCAAAACACAGGTAAGAAATTGGGAGTTAGCCATGCAGATGTGCAAGTTTAAGCAAGGTGACAGTTTGTTTCTGGAGAAGGAGCTTCCAAAAGGTAATGCAAAAAGAGGATTGAGTTCAGACTTTTGTAAAATTATTAGCAGCTATGAGCTAATGCAGGGATGAGAGAATGTATATATCCACGCAGTTGCAATGGATTTTTAACATGCACATATCCTTGAATTAATGGGATAGGGTAAGGCATGCATTTTAAAAATTTCACACACACACACACACACACACACACACACACACACACACACACAC